>LPNX010018620.1:482939-509174 GCA_001517045.1 Pseudotsuga menziesii | reverse complement strand
ACCAGATATTTCTTATGTTGTTGGAATACTTTCAAGGTTCATGCATAAACCTTGTGAAGGACACTGGTCAGCTGCAAAGAGGGTTCTAAGATACTTGAATGGGCCTCAAGACATTGGACTCAAGTACTCTAAAGTGGATGACTTCAAACTTATTGGGTACTCAGACTCATATTTTGATGGCGATAAGGAGACAGGAGTATCAACTTTTGGATACACTATGAGTCTTGGATCAGCAGCTGTCTCATGGAGATCACGCAAACAGTCAGTTCCAGCAGATTCAACAACAGAAGCAGAATATGTGGCTGTAGTTGAAGCAACGAAAGAAATAGTATGGCTCAGGAAGATACTTGAAGATTTGCAAGAAAAACAAGAGAACTCCACTCCATTGTTGGTTGACAATACTTCTGCAATCAACACAAAGTATCATTTGATTCGACATCATGTAGAGGCCAAGACAGTCCATCTTCGACATTGTTCCACAAATGATAAAATTGCAGACATCTTCATCAAAGCGCTTGGACGAGAAAAGTTTGAAACATTCAGAAACATGCTTGGACTTACGAACACCCCTTCGGATTAAGAGGGGGATTGTTAGAATATAATCCGTAGGGATTATTGTAAATAAATAAATAAATCTAGGAAGCCGAAAAGGCTGGGCGGAAGGTGAAACACAACCGTCATATCTATTGTATAAATATATGCATTGGCATTGGAATAAAATGAATCGGGAGTTATACCTAACAAAAAGGATCATACACTTTCTTCTGTTTACTATTTTCATCAGAAGCATGTCCAGAATTAGTATTAGAAGGATAAGAACCTTTAGCATTATTAAAAATTTTCTTATGATTCTTATTAAGTGTAGTTAGAGATTTATTAGGTGTGAGTTGTCCTGAAACAATTAACATTTCTTACTCATTGATCAATCATTTACAAAAATCATCAAAATTTTGCTTCGTAGTACTTAGAGACAATTCTAGAGCTCTATTCCTAGTTTGGATGAACATATCAAAACAAGATGGCATTTTACGTTCTATAAGAATAATAAGAGCAGTGTCAATTTTCTTGTAATCTTTACCATAGTTATTTAATTTCTCATTTAAAGTTTTCAGTTCACCTCAACTCTTTCAAAGATGGCATCAGTAACTCAACTCTTTCAAAGTCAGCTGGTTCGAGGTCAAAGATCTTTTTTTCAAGATAATATGCAGAAACATCATCAGATTTATCAAATAAAGAGGAAATAATTTGTCATACCTGAATTGGGCTGTCTTTTGCCTCAATACTTACCTGAAGACTATCTGCAACAGTTTGACCAATGAGCCCCCTTGCTTGATCACTTTTAGCTTCCTATATAGACTAATCATCAACAACAGTAAGTGTCTTGTGTTCACCATTAACTAGCCTCCAAATATTCTTACTCTTGAGAACATCAATCATCTTTCTCTTCCAGGAAAGATAGTTAGAACCAACTAATTTAGGAACAGAAGCTACTTCGGAAGTCATAATGAGTGAAATTTTGTCAAAAAATAAAACCCTAATACTGAAAAATGACAGAAAAATAGTGAAGAACTTGAAAACAGTTACACTTTACTGATCTAAATCTGCAAAAGCACAGTTAGAAACACAATAAAGAAAAGAGGAGAAACTTTCACTTACAACCCTGTGAAAAAAATGTGCCCAGAAAATCTCAGTCTTCTGTTCTGGTCGCGTAGGTGGATCCATAATGGTTGTTCCAATTCCAGAATGGTTGCTTCTTTGGCTGCTCTATATTCTGCTTCACATGAAGATAAAGAAAGAGTCTTCACCTTCTTTCTCGACCAAGAAATCGGACCTGAACCAAGTTGAAATACATAACCTGCAGTGGACCGTTGATCAGAACTGTCACTTGCCCAATCAGAATCTGTGTAACCAAAGAGTGAAACTGTAGCACTGCTCAAATAAAAAACACCATAGTGTACTGTCCCCTGTAAATATCTCAGAATCCAGAATGGTTGTTCCAATTCCAAAAACAGGTTATAATAAAAAATCTGGTAAGAAATGACCAAGTTACAGCCTTTTTTATAACCGGCGTTTTTGTTACCAAAAGGAAGCCCAAAAATGCCTATTTTCTGTTCTTGGCATGTGGGTGGATCCAGAATGACTATTCTAATTCCCAAAATAGGTTATAATAAAAAAACCGGTAAACAATGACCAAGTTACGACCCTTTTGTGTAACTGTTGTTTTTATTAACGAAAGGAAGCCCATAAATACCCAATTTTTTGTTCTGGTCACATAGATGGATCCTGAATGGTGTTTCCAATTCCAAAAATAGGTTATAATAAAACAACCGGTACAAAATGACCAAGTTACGACCCTTTTGTATAACTGTCATTTGTATTATTGAAAGGAAGCCCAGAAATACCTAGTTTTCTATTATGTTTGCATAGGTTGATCTATAATGGCATTTCTAACTCCAAAAACAGGTTATAATAAAAATTCTGATAAAAAATCACCAAGTTACGACCCTTTTTTATAACTTCCATTTTTATAATCGAAAGAAAGATCTCCTTGAGGAGAGCCCCGAAATCATGTAGATCTATAGAAAAAACAACAAGAAACCCTTGAAAAAATTCTGCAAAAATCTTACACAACAAGTTAGGGTTAGGGTAAAAAAGAAAAATGTAGAAATATTCCCAGATCTAAAGAGAAGCCTAATTGCTACCAGATAGAAAGCAAATCTACAACAAAATCACAATGCCCAAATGATGATCATTATTGATTGAAAGCTATAGAAGGTACTAGATCATAACAACCTACTCTGATACCATGTTAGAATAGTAGAGTAAAGCTAAACTAGTTAACCTATCTAAGCAACCAACAACATATCATAAAAGATAAGAATAGGAAAAGAAAAGGACAAGAGAACATGGATATACGTGGTTCACCCTAATGGGTTACATCCACGAGAAGGTAGTCTTCTATTATCTCTAGAATGTCTTCTCCAATCTTACAAGAGAGCAAATCACAAATACCCCAAATAATATAGATGATGTACAATAGTATCACAATAATACCACTACTACATCAAGAATACATGATATGTAGAGACTCACTTGACCCTATTATATACTAAGAGATGAGGAGGAATTACTCTCACATATTGCATGTGGGATAATATAATTCTCCAAAATAACATCTCTTAATACAACACCATGGACAAATACTCTACACAAGTAAATACAACGCCATATAACTATGGGTTAAATGTATTACTCTTTTACATAAGATTGTAGACAACTTTCGACATAATACAAAGACATTATTACCTTCCAACAGATGGTAGCTGTGTATGTGGAAGTGGAAATCGAATGGTGGGAAAATGAAAGGACAAATAGCTAGAGTTCTAGCCTGTAAAAAAACCAGAGTATCGTGTAATTCAATGTACATCACCTCAGGGAAAAACAAGTGAATGAGCGTTTTGGTCACTACGTTTTGACTAGAGAATACTTTTAAAACTCTATGGGAAACATTTGATTGATGAAACCAGATCCCTTGCATTTTGGGTGAGAGAGGAAACGTTACCAAATATTGACCAGTGTTGTGCACATTTACTTTGTTGTTTGGTTATGATTTTCTTTTATTGACATTTGAACTGTCTAATAACACATCTACAGAGAAAAGGAAGAAACACGTGGTCTGCAAACTGAGTATCATTTCACTAAGAAGAAATCGCTACAGAGAAAGGGAAATAGTGTTGATTGTGGTATTTAATATGATAGAAATCACCATAGAGCATAGAAACAACGTTGAATCTGATATTTGGTTTGATAGGGATCGTCATAGTGAAATGAAGATTTCTTTTGAGTATTGTATTTGGTCAGAAAAGCTAAAAAAAACAATTTCGTGAAAAATGTTTGAGGCAGACTACGTTGGCTGAATACACTTCCTTTGTTTTTGGGTGAGAGCAGAAGCTCACCAGACCTAGTGCCTATGAAGAGTTTCCTTAATGCTTTGTTTTGATTTCTTTAAACCCTTCGTTGCTACCAAGAATAAAGGGTTAACAATTTTATTATTTTTTGATCTCTTATCTTACTTTGACTTTGGTGACTCCAATTCCATCATATGGTATTAACTCAACCAACATTACCTCAACCACTTCATTATGTAGCGAAAGCAGTGACTAAAACATCTTTAACAATGTGTGATTTAGCTTTGATGTCCAATACATGAAATATTGAATGATTTAGCTACCCTAGCCACTTCGCATCCCCTTTTCTTCATTCTTGAACTTGACTCATATTGCATTCACCGATTCATCCAAATGAAGGTTCATGCAAATGTCGATACATTGGTTCATTCAAAATCCCCTTCATCATGTTTTATCATCCATCAAAACATTGGTTCACCTTGTTCATTAGTTCATCCAAATGAAGGTTCAATTATTCATTCAAGCACCAATTCAAGCATTGGTTCGTTGTCCATTTAAATGCTAGTTCTTTAGACACCCAAATCTTCTTCAATATCCATATTGTTGATGATTTCACACTCCCCTACTCAACATTCTTCACACCCCCACTTTTTATCCTCCTTGAGCCTACTACATTGTTTCAACAAGTTGCTCATGGTTGTTGTTTCAACAAGTTGCTTGATTTCATACCAAGCATCAATTGATTTTCTCTAATCTCTTCTAATGACGTCTACATATTGTTGCATGCATTTATTTATTGTCATTTTATATTATCATTTTCTTGTTTTGTTATTGGAATAGTATTAATGAATGATGCGGCATATAGGTGTTATGAAACATTACTAGTAATATCTATATTAACAAGGATTATTATTATGATGAGGCATTTTTATGATACCAATCCTTGTTATTTTAACTAGTTACTTAACCCAAATTTTGTATCCACACATATGGAATGTGCTTGTAGTGATGTGTAGAAGTCCTTCCATCAATATCCTTCATGGAAAACCTTATAACATTAACCTTCTAAAATTAGAAATAAGGATATGAGATTGATTCCCAACAATTGTGTACTAGGCCTAAGCTTCATTTCAATTTGGGGAAAGGCACTCTATTTCCAATATAACCTTGAGTAATGGGATGAAATCCTAAAACTTGTCGATTGCTTTATTGTGAGAGAGGGAGATTTGGGTGGTAGATTATAAGCAAAAAATAAATAAAAAATTTACCATTCATATTGCACTTTATTGGATTTTATGTCTTAAACTTTATAAAACGTATTCCTATACAATTTTTCAAATGACATATCAAGTAGTTGGATTCCAAAATTAGATAGTACCCAGACTTTGTTGGTTCTAAAATTAGACAATCGTCTTATGTAAAGTCTCAAATTAGAGCATGGTCTCTAATGACTTTTGTAGAATAATTCCCTTCGCTAGATTTGATCTAGTGACTTGTACACATAACTGCTCTTTCCTAAAAGTACTCAGTGCCAATGTCAAAATATAATATTAATTATAATTATTCTTCTAGGCCTAGTGTTGAAATTCAATCTTTGATATCCAATTTGGTAAACATGTTACCAACTCACAAATTCTATAACAAAAACTGCTATATGAAGCTCTCAACAACCCATCTCTTAACAACCCAATATTAAATTACGATGTTATACATTTAAAATGTCACACATAAACAAAACAACAATAATAAACTTGTAAATATATACACCAAGGAAATCAATTGATCAAAGAAATTATTTTCACGCCATCACTTAAATATAGCTAACAATTAACAATACAAATATACATATCTATGGTATACTTAAATTGTTGAATGGATATGAGCAATAATAAATTTTTAGATGAGAATTTGAGAGTGGTTTTCCAAAAGTATAGTAGGGTGGTGACCATTACATAATCTACAAATGAGAAATATGAGAGAAAATATTCCACATTTGTAAAGGTGGGTGGGGTTCTTCTTCTTCTTGCTCCATGCATTTGGCTTATGAAACAATAGGAAAATGTTTAGTGATGGAATATAATACTCCATACATTCATCCCATTATCTATAAAAAGATGATAAGCATTCAAGTAACAACATAGTAAATAAGGCTTTTAGTGAATGGTGTGAATGTAGGTTTTTGTCCATATCATTGTTCAGGTAGTTGAATCATCTCAATTTTTTCTCTATAGTTGTTTTTTAAAGATTTTTATTCCATTATTGAACCTAGAATCAAAGGTTGTTTTCTTTATGGTTTTGTTTCAAAGAATTATCAATCAAGGAGTGATAATATCATTGTCTAAGGCCTTGTCGTGTGTACCTAAAGATTCTTATTAAACATAGCAAATTGTTGCTCTAATTTACATTCTTAATTTCCAAAATTGTTTCAATAATTATTGAAATTTTAATTCAATATTGGTCAAATTTATTTATTGAATAGTGTTGAAAATGTCAACTTGGGTTTCGATTACTTGTAGTGTCTTGATGAAATGCCAAGTTTGAGTTCGAGTTAATGATTTTTTAGATTTGCATTCCTCATTATTGAGATTGTTGTGTTGATTATGATTGATATTAAGAGTTTAAGATTAGTCAAATTTCTAAATGGATTAGTGTTGAAAAATGCCAAGCTAGGATATCATTACTTGTATTGTATTTTTGCAATGTAGATTTCTAGTTGTAGTGAATTAATTCTCCAGTTGCATTCCTCGTTAACAAAACTAGTGTGCTGATGATTGTTGAGATTTTAAGTTTAGAATTGTTCAACTTTTTTAAGGAATAGTGTTGAAAATGTCTAGTTAGGATTTTGTTGCTTGTAATATTTCATGGAATGTCAAGTTTGAGTTCTAGTGAATGATTTATTTTATTTTCATTTCTCATTATTGAATTTTTTGAGTTAACAATTGTTGAAATTGTAATTGCAAATTCAAGTGATTCCAAGTATTTAGAATTTTAATCCCTTCTTTGATTGCAAAAACTCAAGTGTAATGTTTGTCTAGTTGAAAGTGAAATCTCTACCAATGCATTAATATTTTTATTCTTGAAAATGTTGAATCAATATAATTAAGCCATGGCCACATGTATTTTTTATCAAACAAGATAAAATTAATTGAGTTCTCCGAAGAATACCAAATTTAAAACTTATAAACTAAAACTTCTGAGCTAATTTATATAACAAATTCGAACGGCTCACAAATATTAACTGTGGTAATTGTACGTTCGGGTCACCTTTAGGCCCAACCTTGGAGATGCAACTATTTCATTTTTTTACAATCGAGTGTAAATGAGTTGATTTAAAGGAAATTGTCTTTATACCAGAGGACCACAAACAATGAAGCATGATATATTTTCCTTCTTGAAGGGCTTAAATCTAGCAAAATATATGGTGTGAATGATATTAATGTCTTAAGATAAATATAAAATCATAAATTACCATCCCATTCCACTACATAAAGAATAAATAACCATTGCTAATAATTTGCATTTCTTTAGCATACACCACCTATGATTTGATGTGGAATGTATTGAGGCTCAAAGTACATATAGGAATCTATTTTTTGTGGTAAAATCATCTCTAGTTGAGCATATCACATATGGTGTGGGTCAAACATCAATTACATTAGTATTGGGCGATCAACATCAATATAGACCTCATATATGTAAATTATTCCTTGTTATGATTGTTGTGGCATGTGTGATGGTGTGGTTGTTTCTTATATGTACTTAGATTGCAACAAAATATAAAAACCTTGGAATAAAAGTATGATCTAATTATTAAGTATTTTGAAATAAGTTTCAATTATGCAATCATCGTGTTTGTTAAAAAAAAATTACTCTTACCATTTTAATTAATTAAGTATGATTTATAGGGATTTCACAATGGTGGAAGATGTTTATTACGATGAAACTATAGTGCATTAAAAAGAGTAGGATTAGTTAGATTATGAACAACATTATTCTTAGTCACAACAATTTTTGGAAGACTTGATATAACATTTGTAAGTGTGTAGATGTATGGTGATTTTAGGGTATAAGTGCTCTCATGAAGTAAACGATGAAATAACTAGATGGACACCTTACTTGTGATTGTAACAATATTCCTAAAGTCGTGAAACTATAGCTAAAAACCCTATTATATCCCTTTGTAAACAAACATTTATGTAAAGAAATAGTTACACTAGAACCAAATAAGCTTAGAGATTTTATCTATAGACTAACTCCACCCCCATCCTTTTAATCCTAATTTGGTTACATACTAAAAGTTACCGTAAATTTTTCAAGCTTATTGTAAACAACATAATATCAAAATGTCATTCTTCTAACTTTCATAAAAATGTCATAATTGGGTGGGCATTCAACATTGACTTATAAGATTCAAGAACAAACTAGATTACGTTCACTAACTCACTATTGCATTCATATTGGTTCCAATATATAGGCATATCAATCCAACAAAAAACTACCACGAGTGGATAAATATAAATAACAATAATAACTTGATTAAGAATATTCAACAAACTCTCGTTGTTGCATTTATTCAGCGTATTAACTAATTAATCTAATACCTCCATATTATGACTATACCTAATTATACAATTCCAAGTTTATGTCTAAACTTGAAAACTTATCATTAACAAGTGTTTTTGTCATTATGACAATGGTTTTCTCTATTGTAGGAAAATAATAAAGGAAAATGTATTCATTATCAATTAGTTTTTTTATGTAATGATGATTAACCTCAATACGATTAGTTCTAGAATTATAGATTGGGTTCTTCACCATATTGATAATACTTGATTTTCTGCAAAAAAATGAGGTCAACACTATTTGGTCAATTTGAAGATCAACCAATATTCTGTAGACACTGAGAGAGGGGGTGAATCAGTGTGAAGCCAATTTTAAACTTTTCTTAGCTTATCACAGTTAGCTATCAATTCATCGTTCCATTACTCTACCATAATCATTTCATAAACATATTTCACTTCATCATTCACATAGCATAAGCATTTCATTCATAAAGAACCATAACACAAGAGAACACAACACCATATAATTTTGTAATCTTTTTGTATTAGTTTTGGTTCGGCCACAACCGTTAGGTAAAATCAGCACCTACTGATATATAGAGCACCTACTCTGCATCCAGGACCCTGCCTGGTTTTCTTAGACCCTGCTAAGAAGGGTTTGAGGTATCCTAACCTCAAAAGCAATTCAAGCTTGCATTTATAATTAAGGTTCACTGTCATCATACACAAGATATATCTGTCACATCATCAACACTGCTCATCACATCAACTCTGCTGTAACACTGCTTATCATTACAACTGTTGGCCATCTACTGCTGCAAATTATCCTCTGGTCAGTACTTCTTAATATTTGATCATCACTCTTCATTGCTGCTCATGGATCTCTGGTCAATCTCTGCTCATTAACCTCTGCTCAAGAAACCTCATCAATCCCCATGTCAAATTCAATCTGTCAAGCATCTTACTGTATAAACACTGTCAGTGTCATCAACTTGTCACTATCATTTGTCATATCATATCAGACTGTTGTCACTGCTATATGAATGGTTGTCACTATTTGTCACTGTCAAGCTGTCATATAAAGATGTTGTAACTTCTGCATCACTTATCACTTCAACAAAGTCTGCTCTCAAGGTCTGCTAAGGTCTTCACGATCTTTGAATGGGCATCAGCCTTTCATATTAGGCTGTGTATGCCACTCTTCAAACTTGGCCTGCAACTGAGGTTAAAGATGACCTTTAAACCAGACTTAGTACTGCTGAGAACAAGTCAGTTCACACAGAACATTTTTCACATTCTTAAATCAACTCCAAGTATTAATAGAACATACTTAACTATGAGTACCAAAACTTTCATATACAAGAGAATTATTTCTAAACTAGTAGTTACATCACTTTAGCGCTGTCATTGGCTCACTTTATTTGTCGTGCTCAATATATTGTTGAACCCTGGGTTTATTTTCAAAACTTGTCATGTCTTAGCTTGTCATTAGGATAACTCATCCTTGGACTGATCACACTCCACACTCAGCTTTGTGTTATCAACCTCCTGGACTGTGTATACAAGCACATCTCTTTCCAGGCAACTAAACCCCAACACACATGTCAAACTAACCTGTGTATCAGCCTTGGACTTGGAAGCATCAAAAGTTGATCTGTGGAAGAAACTCGGGCCTGTCTACATGCTGAGAAAGACTCCATCCAAATCCCAGGTCTGAACTATGAGCTTCAAAGTTCAAACCCTGTCAAATTGGACTGTGTATATCAAAATTGCATGGACTGTGTATTCTCTATTCAAACCGTGGACTGTGGGACTGTCCAAAGAAGGCAGCAGTAAAACTGTAGATGATTTCCAATCTCAGACTAGTCAGCAGTCAATTTCACACAACCTTGAACTGTATATTGTATGTGCTGTAGATAACTTTGAAAATTCTGAACTTGACCTTTCATACAAACTGTTCTTAACCACTGTATACAAAACTCAGCAGTGTATGTATGTACAGGCCATCACAAAACTGAGATTGTTTTCACCTTATGGATAAGTGCTGCTGTAGATAAAGTCAAAACTGTGGATTGTAGATGAACACTTTTTGTCTTCACTTCTGGACTCCACAAATATGCCCAGTTCACTCCACTTTTTAAGATGCCACTGTGTATGTCACCCTTCAAGCTTGGACTGTTTGTGTCTAGTTGCAAAGAAAAAAGATCAAACTCACCTTACTTGTATGTATGCCATTGTTCTTCACATCACTTGGCATTCATCAATCACAGAGTGTACATCATAGTCATTCTTGCTCTCACACATCATCATGTACAGAGCATCAACATAGTTAGCAAGATAGCATACTTGTCCATCATAGGAATGCATCAATACACCACTGTATTATATTCATCATAATAGCTAGGGTCTTGATCAGACTTCTGCTGCTACAAAATTAAAAACTCAAACTGCTACCTTACTGTAAATTCGGGATTGTTCTCTTTCCTCAGTTAATTGCTGCATCCATGAATTTCCATAGTCAAACCCTTGACTTGTGTGTCTTTCCAAAAACAGGGTAGTTTCAAACACCCAGGTCTCAACCTTTGCTGCAAAAACCCAAAGGAAAAATTCGGGACTGCTGCTCTTCTCCTGCTGTAACCCTCGGTATTGAGGTACCCTTAATCCACAGAAAAATTCAAAGCTATCCCACGAAATTTCCTTAGTCCAGCGAGCTTCCTTAGTCAATTTTCCTTAGACAAAGTGCTCTTCCTAGGGCAGCGAGCTCTCCATGGTGAACATTTGCCTCATACAAAGTGCATGCTGCTGCAAATAAATTGCCAGCGAGAGGACACCATAAAAACCAGTCCTTCAAATTTATGATTTTATCCCCAAAAAGGTATCTGTTGGTCACCACGCTTCATCAACAATTCGGGACTGTTCAAGCACATTTATGAGCTGCTGTAGCAACCCTAACCACCACCGTGAGGCTTAAAAACTTGAAAAAATGGACTACTGCTTTAGCTGATTTGCTGCTGCTGCTAACCCCTGAAATTCTCCTAGAAAATATTTCAGACTGCTCCCACAAATTTCCTTCATTCATATTGCTCCCACGAATTTCCCTAGAAAATATTTCAGACTACTCCCACGAATTTCCTTCTATTCTGCGGCTGCCTCTGTTAAAAAATCACAGAGCTCCACCGAAATTTCCATAGTAAAAATGAAGACTTGCGAGGGGTATTTATATTAATTTTTTACCTCATTTTGGGGCCGACCTACTATGAAAAAATATTTTAATTTTAAATATGAGCCAACTTCTATTATTGGGCCGACATACCATAAAAAACATTTGATGTTTTTAAATTTAAATGGAGCCGACCTTTGAAGAGCTTGCACGTCATTTTACACAATGACTTTATCTAGTGTCTAGGAAACCCTTGTTAGGGCTTAAACAAATTTATGTTGTCAAGGAAGCCCTATTTAGGGCTATGGCAGACCAAGAGAAACAAAGATGAATACTTTGAAGCCTAAATGCAACCCACTGTAAATTTGAACCTGTTGTAGATGATGTCAGCCCTTCAGTAAGTAACCAACAGCCTTAATTCTTGTTAACGTTGCATCTCCAGTTTTGTCTGAGTCATGGCAGCCCTCTTAGGGCTTTAATAAATTCTTGATAGCCTTATTGGAAGCTTTCTAAGCTTCAGAACCCTCTTCTAGGGCTGGAACTATCCATGCCAACCTTAGTAATCCCCACATAAGTCCTAGTAGGGCTTGAACAGAACACGACAGCCTTCTATGAGATTGGATCTGAACTTGGTGCCCTTTAATCAGACCTTGATAGCCTTTGTGAGGTTGAAACAAACTTTGTTAGCCTCAAGAACAGAGCTTGACAGCCTTCATGAAACATGAGCAGACCTCGGCATCCTCTTCCACTGCTGCCACCGAAATCGCAGTCCACTAGCCTTAGTTACGAGCTCATTCTTCACTTGATCGTTGGATATCCTATGGGGCCACTGCAAGTCACATGTTGGCATCAATGACAATTTCATCAACATATTCTTCATAACCACATTACCTCACAACCAATATTGACAATTTCCTTGTATTATGCTTAAATGGAGGATAATATAATTGTAGGTTGTATCTCACTTTTCCATGAAATTATCCATGAACTAGGAGTGAAAACATAACCTGTTGTATAAATTAATCCATACCAATCGAAATTAGTAGACCTTGCTAGCATGAAGTCAATATATCTCTAATATAGAATGTCAATGTTAAGGATCCCTTTGACATATCAAATGACTCATTTTTTAACTTGTCAATGTGCCTCTTAAGGCTTAATCATGAATCAAGAAATACAACTTATTGGTAGAGATAGATTTCATAGAGTGGCAGTAAGATAAATAAAACTACCTACCAATTACTAACACAGTGACTCATTCATTAATTGTAAGTTAGTGTTAGTTGAGACAATTATCCCAACTAGCATAGGTGTATATGTAGGATTACATTCATTCATTATGAATTTTCCTAAGAAATTTGTGCCATATTTGACTTGTGATATGAGGATAATGTGATCAAATTGTTAAAACCTACACCTAAACAATAATATAGCAATCCTAGATCATGCATTTCAAAAACAACAAAAATATCAGATTTTACCTATTGAACCATGTTGGTACTACTTTTGGTGATGGAAATATCATCAATATAGAAAAAATTATGATCACCGATGTTTCATGACATAGAGAGTGGTTTTATAATAGGTCTTTCAAAATCAAGAAACTCTAAGATACTACTTAAGTTTGAAATACCAAGCTCAAGGAACCTTCTTAAGTCCATACAAGGACTTCACTAATTAAGAAACCATGTGTTTCTTTTCAGGGTCCTTAAACCCTTGTATCCATATCATGTAGACCTCCTTGTCCAAGTTTCCATTCAAGAAGACACTTTTAACATCAATCTAATATACCTTCCATCTAAAATGAGCAATAGTGGATATAACTAATCCAAAGGTTACATATTTATAGTAGGGGAAAAAGGTTTGTTCAAATGATACCCCTTCATCTTGTGCATATACTTTGGCATTAAGATGATCTTTTCATTTTTCAAAAGAACTATCTCATTTATATTTGACTTTATACACCCATTTATAGTCAATGGATTTATTCCCTATAAGCACTTTTAATAACACTCAAGTCTTGGTTTTCATCAATAAATCATATTCAACCTTCATGGAAACTCTCCATCCATGCTTTCTCGTGGCATATTCAAATGTAATAGGCTCAAATACTTATGAAACGACATAAGTTAAAGAAACAATTACATGTTCACTACCTTTCATAATCTGTCACCCCAATCGTGCATGTAGACAAGCCTTATATTGCCTTTGGAAACTCATGTTCCTGAACATCCTTCATCATGGTATAATACCATTTTGGTCTATTTTCTTATCCCTCGTGATCTTAGTATGAATATTGAGAATCCCTCTCCTCCACCATATCCCACCCTAGAATTTGAATCCTCTGATGTTTTTGGCTCAGAGCCTTACTTGATTTGAACTCCATAAATTGTTCTTGAATCAATAATAGTTTCCCATACACTACTATCCTTATATTTTCCATTATCAAATAAGAATGGTATTTTCTCATTTACAAAAACATATCTATTAACCATAATTTTCTTCGCAGGGACATCTAGTAGTATGTGTGCTTTATATTGGTCACTATAGCAGAGAAACCTATATACCTTTATTTTTTAGTCTAATTTACTTTTATTTTCCTTAGGAATATGTGCAAAAGCATTACAACCAAAAATATAGAAATCACTTGCAAAAGGATTTATGCATCAATTATCTCACTAATGGAAAAAATATTTGTGATCATGTCAAGAATATATTGAACAGTCTTGAAGGAATAACTTAAAGTACTATTTAATATAACACAAACATCCCCATGGCGTCTAACATGATGAGTCCCACCATCACCCAAAGAAACATTTCCACTACTACTATTATCTTCAATGAAATTTGCATACCAATCTCTTTGACGGGGTGTAGTGGTGAGTAGTCAAAATACTAAGTTGTGTATTTGGTTGATCATTTCTATGATGCCATAAATGCAAAAGCACTTGATGCATCTTCTTCATCACATTCAACAATATTTTCATACTTTGATTTCTTTTGACCAATTACCAGTGACATGTTATATTTTCAAGCAATATCTCTTGAAGTGTCCAAACTTACTGCAATAATAACATTTAGATTTTATCACTTTGATGCATTGTTAGCATTATTTTATTTGCTTTCCCTCTCAATTGTGCACTAAATGCACTCTCTCTAGTGGATTAATTTGATGCTTCTATCTAATCTAGCTTCATTTCCTTCTAGATAAGTAGATTTGATCAATTCTCAAATTTAAGTTCTCGGGTCTTCCAAGCAAATGCAAGGACTCATTAGATAAATCAAAGGATGGTGATAAGATTTGCATCACAAAGGAAACCATATCCTTGCCATCCACTAGGTTCTTAATAGTAGATAACTAATTGTTATAGCGGATTTCACCACACTAGGTGAATCACACATTGTATGGCCTTCCCCTGTCCCGCTGCAGACTCATTAGCCCCTATGGACTACTTTTTGTCTTTTGATGTGTCCTTGATCATCCCTAAAAACATAAGAAAAGTGATATACGCCGCTTTTTCCCCGATAACCGCGTACATATGCAGATATTCCCTCTATAGTCGTGTACGTTAGGATGTGTACATAATCCAAATCCTTTTGGAGCGTTCCTTGACTTGGATCCGACTCATATGACTCTTGGCCTTCCATATGCCTTGAGATCGCACGGATTCGACCTTTCAGTATCCCTTTGAAAAGCTATATAAGGAACCCCTTGAGACATTGAAAGCATAAGAGAGAATTGAGAGTAACGAAACTATAGTCCATTGTTGCCAGAACTTATGCTTGAGTCTGCATCCCTTTGTCCCTTGGAGCACTGTTGTGTTCTTCCCAAGCTTGCCTTTTGCTAGTGAGCTTGCTACCCGAGTGATGGAGGATTGAGGTGGTGGAGGCCCAAGTGGGGGATTCAGTTTCTCCGGTTTGCAGATGTGCCATCAGAGGTTGTCACTTGTAATCTCTGATTCATATTAATAGAAATATATTTTCCTGTCCAGTAATGTGTATTTGAATGAATATTGTATCCATTGGAATATGTCAAATGCTTTTACATTATTGATTATATTTGCTAGAATAGATCTAGCACCATGATATATAGTATGCTTGTATTATTTACTTATTGTTGAGGAAGTATTACATCAATTCAAGCTGAAGATTGGAAAGCTCAACGGGGATCTACTTCAACCGTCTGGAATAAGGTACGAGGTTCGATCCTTTAGTGTTAGACATTTTATTTCTATTGCATATTGGGAAAGATTGATTTCTGGAGTCTAGCTGCCGGTTGTGGTACCCCAAGCCATAGGAATTTCTCTCTGTAACAGAATTGGTGACTCTGCTGGGGAGTTCCTAGTAATTGTCCTTTGGGGGTTGATTTCTTGGCATTCAATGTATTTGAATTGCTCTCTCTCTCTTGTTTCTGTGTCGGGTATGGGAGCATGTATGCCTAGTAGAGCCTGATTGGTGTGAATTTAGTCTCAGCCTGTCTGTTTTCCTTGTATTTGTGCATCTTTTTCTTCCTGTACGCGGGTTTGTCACTTACAGTCGCGTATGCACGCGGTTTCCCCTGGGATTTCCGCGTATACACGCGGGTTTACTGCACACAGTCGCGTATACCCTGGTTTTTACCCTTTTGTGGAAGATTGTGGATTGCTGGGTGAATTATGTTAGCTGCTGAGTCTCCTTTGGCACTGCCTGAGTCTATTAATACCTCTGTTTCTGACCAGAAACGTTTTTTTTTGCCTAAATTTTTTTCTTTTAGGAAAGTTCTTGTCATTGCATCTTTGATTTTTTGTTTGATATTAGTGCATTAGAGTCATTTTACCTTAGTACTTTTCTAGAATGCTGTTTATGTGTGCTTGCAGAGTCTGGGGTGGGTAAAATCATTCTTTTGCTTTTTGTATCTCTTTATTTTCAAAAAATCCAAAAACATTTGCTTATCATCATGCATTGCATTTTTCACTTTGCATTGTACTTGCACTAGATCTAGATTTGCTTTGGAGTAATAGTTAGGACTTCATATAGGGAAATTTGCATTCAGCATTTGAAGAAGAAATTGTGCATTACATGTAGTACGCATACCCTGTTTTCATGGACACAATGCATTTGCATTGATTGTTAGGTGTGCATTTTGCTTCTTGTTGCGCCATAACACCATTAGTTGCACGACCATATCCTATTTTTGAGTAATAAAGCCAACTAAAATCAACGCTAATTAAAATGAATTACACTCTTTTCTTTTCTAGGGTGCACCAACAAGCTTAGGTTTTAGGATCTTGGAATAGTTCATTGAAAGTTAATTCTCCAAGATCACTAAACGACAACAACTACGTGTCTATCCAGGGAGTGTGTGAAATCCTTGATATAACTAGCGTTCTCAGGATCCTCCTCTCAAAAGGGAGTTAAGCATGAGGCAGTGTGAGCGGTTGTTGATTGGGATAACCCTTGGTCGGTAACTATGTAGCACCGGCGATATA
The DNA here is from genome assembly GCA_001517045.1 of Pseudotsuga menziesii. Classification (NCBI taxonomy): domain Eukaryota; kingdom Viridiplantae; phylum Streptophyta; class Pinopsida; order Pinales; family Pinaceae; genus Pseudotsuga; species Pseudotsuga menziesii. The sequence goes on along the minus strand of LPNX010018620.1, from coordinate 492,076 downwards.
GCCAGGATTGTATTCGTATCTGGGGGCTCTTTCGAGAGTTTCGGGCTTTGCTATCCTGCCCATACGGTCAATCCCGCCTGTGACTATCCACCTAAGCTTTGATTATATTGAGGTGACCTTAGTGACCTTACCTAGGATATCGAGGGGGTACTTGTAGATGTTATTCTGCATGTGTCCCGGTCGGGTTGGGGTCAGATAGCACAGTCGCTTTACATGTTGAAGCTGAGGGCCACAATAATTGGTTACGTACCTCGGCTTGTGGTGACAAGGGCCTCTCAAGCCTCTCCTAGGCGAGACATACCGGCCACATTCGGGAGCTCACTTATCCAGCCCTTGTTTGATTGCATTTGGCTTTAGATTTTATTAGCGATTGCTCTGTGCATGCTAGTTGGCCTAGGGTTGACATAAATAGAGAGTCTTTGCTATTTTTTGAGTCATTGTGGAGTCGGGTGCGGTTCCGCGCCGTTCTCGTCGTTTAGCAGGACTTTTGCCTTCTACTTATCCTCCTCCTTTGGGAGAGGGACCTAGACAGTCCAGGCGGACTATGTCACACTTTGATTCACACACCATGGGAGATCATTCAGAGGATACATCTGAGCCACCTCCTCCCATTCGTGTTGACGATGGGAAATTCACGCCTACTTATGACCCTTCACCCGACCTAACTGAGTTAGGACCTGTGATTTCGGAGATGGGAACCATGCATGATAGACCTATTCATTATAGGGTTGACCCCTCGTTGACACATTACCGGTATGGAATGCTGGAAGACGTCGAGAATCACTTTGAACCTGCCAGTACTAGCTACGGTAGTTATGCTACGACTGGTTTTCCTATGCACGATTTGACATTTCATGTCGAATCCGATTTTGAGCCTAGCACTATGCCCGGGGGAAATCCCATGCCTTACCTTGCGGAGAGGTTTGGGAGTACTAGTCACATTGCACCTTCCATCCCAGTGGTGGAAGCTCCATCTTATATACCTCCTAGGTCTAGAGTTAGTGATCCGATAGGGATACCAGGTCCTAGACGAGTGACGATAGGCACTAGTACATATCTTCTTACAGAGATTCCTTCGTCCTTGCTTCCGAGTTCTTCAAATGTAAACCCTCCACCTTACTCACATGGTCCTTCGAGTCGGAACATAGCTACGAGTCAGATCCGTACTGTGATTACTAGACCAATTGTGTCTCAAGCCTACATACCACCTGTGGTTTTGGGAGGTTACGTTCATGTTTCTAGAAATCAGATTGCTACTTCCACGACATATATCCCTACTTCCGGTATGTATATTCCTACTTCCGGAATGTATATCCCTACCTATGGAGTGTCTCATGGGGCATCGCAAGCAATGACCTATGGACCTTGTTATGGGATGCAGTATGGACAGGTTTCTTCACCTTACAGAGGCGGCTATTCACAACCTGCTTACTCTCCTAATTACGGCTTTGTAGCTCCTACTAGTCAAGGTCCACCTCATTATGGTGCTTCCACGCCACCCTCTACGGGTCATACAGGAGGAGGTCACTATGGCCAAGGTCATGGTGGTAATCAATCCTATATGAACCAGGGAGCGGTCCATAGGCCTCATCATCCTAGGCTCCCTTTCCTCACGACACTCAATCTACCTGACTTATCGAGACTTACGAACGATCATGTGGCTCATGACCCAGCTTGGTCGGCTGTCCCTACCAAGCTTCCTTCGGACATACCTAAGTTCGAAGGCAAACCAGGAGAGGATCCGAGCAAACATGTTACGGCATTCCACCTATGGTGCTCTTCCAATTCATTGCATCAGGACTCAGTCCGTTTGAGACTATTTCAACGTACCCTTACAGGGCCTGTGGCGAAATGGTATATAGAGTTACCTAGGGGTGCCTTTACTTTGTTCGACGACCTTGCGATGACTTTCCTTAATCACTTCCAGCTACCAGTGCGCTATGATGTTGGTATTGAACTCTTGTCGACATTTTGGCAAGATAAACCCACCCATATTTTTTATCATATTCAGGAGTGGCGTAGATGGAAGAGATTAATCAAAGCCTTTATACCGTCGGAGTTCCTCCTTGAGTGGTTCCTCAAATCTTTATTGCCATATATAGCGAAGGATGTTTCCACTTCCGGAGTGCAGAATGAGGAACAAGCCATCTTTAGGGCACAGGAACTAGACTTGATCTATGCTCAGTCTGGTTTGTTATATGAGATTATACCTAACACTCCTCGTTTTAGTTTCGATCCCAAGGTCAAACCTGGACCACATGCCGACAGCATTGTGGGTTGTGCAAGTAAGAAACCTACAGGTTCGGTTGTGAAACAAGTTGCTCAGTTGTCAATCAACCAATCTGGCTTGGGACAAGCCATGGCTTCGTCTCAGCCTGCCCAAACGGTGAATGTACTTGCTGTACAATCGTCCGAACAGAAGGGTAACCAGCAACCCGGACGGAATAGAAAAAAAGGGTAAAAACAATAATAATAAAAAGGGTGGGAATAAGAATGAGAATGCCAATAATAATGACAATAACAATAAAAATGCTGGGGGGGACAAGCAGAATAAATGTAAGGTTAAGTTTCCTTGCAAGCTATGTAAGGACCATCACCTAACTTACTTGTGCCCTAGAATGGATGAAGCTTTGAAGTTCATAGCACAGGGCCCAGCTGTGTTAACGAACCCTTTACCGCATAACCAGAATATGAACTCGAAGTCCCATGATCAATCTAGTGATGATGATCCAGCTGAAACTAGTGGTCGTGGGTGCATTAATATGGTCCGTGCCGCGAAAGTTGTGATGCGTGCGAAAGATTATACTTCATCACAACCCAACCCAAGCAAAGAACTTGATCCACCAGGAACCCCTTTGCGCATTGAGAAACCTACGGATAAACCTGAGGCTGCACCTCGCATTCCTAAGGGGGTACTTAAGCGTTCGGGGCATAACCCAAATTCCCGAGCCGCCTAGAATTATTCATTTTTCGAGGACTTCGGCCATACTTCTTGTGCGATGTCTGCATTGGAAGTGCTTCATAGTTGTCCGTCGCAAAGGAAGGCTTTGCTTTCCGCTCTTGGTGTGAATGGTGATGATTCTTCCTCAGTGATCAAATTTGAAACCGCAGGACATCAACCTCGCTTGCCCTACTATGTGTCCCTTTCGGTGCATGTGGAATTTCTTAATATGATCGTCAAGCTCACTGTGATTGACGAGGGCGCTGTTGCTTCTGTGATGTCTTTGTCTTGTTGGAAGGGTCTCGGTTCTCCTGAGTTGTCAAAATCTACGACCATGTTAACTGATTTTGATGGGAGATCGTTTAGGTCGCACGGTATCCTTCCTTCCCTTAAAGTCCGTTTGGGAGGGAATACCGTTGCGATAGAGGTTGAGGTGGTTGATGCACCCCTTGACTACAATCTCTTACTGGGAAGGAACTGGATGTATAGTATGCAAGCCGTTGCGTCTTCCGTGTTTTGCGTTGTATGCTTTCCACATAATGGGAAGATTGTAATGATTGATCAAATGGCATTCAAGAATCCACCTGTTACTGCATCTTCGGAAGCTTTGGTTCCGAAAGTTAAACATTCCCAGCCGGCAACTGGGAGTGTGGGTGTAGGCATGTATCCATCCCTCATGCAAACCTTTAGTTGTCCTGCACCCATCCTCATGATAGGATCTAGTTTCGATGGTGCTTCGACGTCTACGAGATCGGTGCCTTTTCGCACAAGTCATATGGGAGATCCTTGGATTCTTCCTTCACCGACTCCTTCGAGTGAGGCCATCGAGATGAGCATGCCATTGCCTGCAGTCATGATAGCTTACCAAGCTAATATCCAGTCCGCTGCAGAGCCTTGTTCTTCCTCTTCGCGGACGGAGGAGAAAGACCCCTATGTGCTGCCAGCATGGGCAGTACAGTCTTCTCATGCCCACGACTACCTTGATACGGTTTTCCCTTCAGATGAAGTGATTATCGAGGCTATGTCAGGAGTTGAGCCACCATGGGAGGAACTTCATCATAGATCATACTTCCTTCCAGAGCTTGACCTTTTGGAGCATGAGGATTATAGGGAGATTCTTAGTCAGAAATTTGGTAGACCTATGGTTCCATTAATCTCTCTTGGTTAGATGGCTGATGGAAACATGTCGAACATATCGTCAACTATTCCTATCAACATTTCTCGCAATCCTGGTACAATTGAGAATGTCTACATTGGGGCGAATTGTTCCCAAGATGAGATTCTGGACTATACCGATCTATTCAAGGAATTCCGTGATATTTTTGCTTGGTCTTATGATGAGATGTCAGGGATTGACCCTCGGATTGTCGAACATGAGATTAAGACTTACCCCAACGCTAAGCCTGTTCGACAGCGTTTACGCGCGGTGAATCCTAGGAAAGCACCCGCCATAAAGGCAGAGATAGAGAAGCTATTGAAAGTTGGTTTCATCTATCCCGTTCCCTTGACGGAGTGGGTTTCAAACCCCGTTCCGGTGGATAAGAAGTAGGGAGCGATCCATATATGCACTAATTTCCGTGATTTAAATCATGCCTGTCCTAAGGATAACTTCCCCACACCATTTATAGATCAGATTTTGGATGAGTGTGCGGGTAGCGAGGTGTTCTCCTTTATGGACGGCTTTTCCGGGTATAATCAGATCCAAATTAAACCCGAGGACCAACACGAGACCACCTTTATTTGTCCTTGGGGAATGTTTGCGTATTGGAAAATGCCTTTTGGCCTTAAAAATTCCGGAGCTACGTTTCAGCGGGCGATGACCTTGATTTTCCACGATCTCAAGTCTATTATCGAAGTATTTTTGGATGACCTCGCTACTCATTCTCGCATGAGGATGCGTCATTCTTATCACTTGAGATTGGTGTTCGAAAGATGCCGGCACTATGCTGTTAGATTAAACCCTCATAAGTGCATCTTTTGTGTGAAATCAGGTCGTTTGTTAGGATTTATTGTTTCGAAAGAGGGTATAAGAGTCGACCCTTTGAAGGTTGAGGCAATACTTCAGTTGTCTCCCCCGCGAAATATTCATCATCTTCAGTGTTTTCAAGGCATGGCAAACTTCCTACGAAGATTTGGTGTCAACTTTGCCAAATTGACTAGAGGTTTCATGCGTCTCCTAAAGGAGGACTAATCACTGGGGCCGATGCTAGGGCTCGCTTAAGTGCATCGAAGGACTCCTGGGCTCGCTCATCCCATTCGATTATAGCCGTGATTTCCTATTATATGTGGCCACGTCTTTAGAGACGATTGGTATGGTTTTGGTTCAAGAGGATGAGGAGCTCCAGGAGCATGTCATATATTATCTAAACTGAAACCTTATTGATGCAGAGATTCGGTATTCTCATGTCGAGAAGCTTGCCTTAGCTATCGTACATGCGGTGCAGCGTTTGAGACATTATATTCTCCTTCGCCAGACCTTGGTTGTGGCCCATGTCAATCCATTTCAATTCGTCCTCACACGTAGGATGATTGGGGGAAAGTATAATAAATGGATTGTCATCCTACAAGAGTTTGATCTCAAATTTGTTTCGGCAAAATCGAATAAATCTTTAATCTTTGCAAAGCTCATATCAGATTTTTCGAGCGAGGCTGAGGAGTTCATATGTGAAGATACGTTCGTTGATGAACACATTTTCTTAATCTCAACGGTTGACCCATGGTATGGGGATATCATAATATATCTGCAAACGCAGAGGACCCCTACTCACCTATCGCGAGATGAACGACGACGATTACGTCACGTCTCCAAGAACTACCTCATAGTGGACAATAATTTGTACCTCCGTGGAGTAGATTCCCTTTTACGACATTGTTTAACTCATGATGAGGCTAAGGTAGTGCTTAATGATTGCCATGGAGGGGCGTGTGGTGGTCATTTATCTGGGCTTTCTACAGCTCAAAATATTTTGAGAGCAGGTTATTTCTGGCCGTCAATCTTCAAGGATTGTATTGAAGAAGTCAAGAGGTGCCACCCTTGCCATGTGTTCGCACGTAATATGCACTCGAAGCCTGCCCCGTTACACCCTATTATCACCGCCGGTCCCTTCACCAAATGGGGGCTCGATTTTATGGATTGCAACCCAGCTTCGGCTAGGGGGCACCATCATATCATAGTGGCTGTTGATTACTTCACAAAATGGGCTGAGGAAATGCCTACAGTAAAATCCAACGGTGAGACAGCCGCTCACTTCGTATTCAACCAAATCATTTCTCGGTTCGGGATTCCGAGAGAGCTTGTCACTGACCATGGCTCGCACTTTCAGAACCGGATGATGGAAGAGTTGGCGTCCAAGTTAGGGTATAAGCAAGAGCACTCCTCTTCTTACTATCCTCAAGCAAATGGACAGGTTGAAGCAGTCAATAAATCACTTAAGTCCATTCTCCAACGAACCATCACACAAAGCAAGACGAATTGGCATATTATGTTGTACCCTGCTTTGTGGGCATATCGAACCGCGGTTAAGACTGCCACTGGTTTTTCTCCATATCAGCTTGTGCATGGAGTGGAGTCGATATTGCCGGTTGAATGCAAGATTCCTTCATTGAAGTTAGTCGTGGAACTCTTACCAGACACTTCGCCTTTGAAGGAGCGTTTGGTTCACCTTGAGCAACTCGATGAGCAGTGTAGAGATGCCTTGGTGACTCTAGAGGTTAATAAGCATCACGTAAAGGCCCAATACGATAAGTCTGTTTGTCCGAGAGTGTTTAGTGAGGGAGACTTGGTCCTTTTGTGGGATCAATTGAAAGAACCCTTGGGGGCAGGGAATTTCAATCCTATGTGGTGTGGTCCTTACGTGGCCAAGCGTGTGTTAGAGAAGCGTGCCTACGAGGTAGTGGATTATGAAGGGACGGCCTTGGTGGAGCCTAGAAATGGGCTCTATATCAAAAAATACTATGCATGATATTTAGCCAAGGCTGCTTGTTGTATATTATTGTACAGCTTTTTTGCATAGTTAGGTCTTGTTTATCGTGATCGGGTTTGTGATTAGTTTCCATTTCTTGTGGCAGATGTCAATGGAATATTCCACCTACATAGGATTCACGGATGGTGCAAGCCGTCACACTCAGCACTCAGCCTCAGCTGCTTGGGTGATTTATACTCCTATGGGTCAAGTACTGTCTTCAGGAGGTGTATGTCTACGACCATCTTCCAACAATGTTGCTGAATATAGTGCCGTTATCGAGCTTCTACGGGATGCCATTTCGCATGATGTTCTCTCTCTTGAGGTACGTCTTGATTCAGAGTTAGTAGTGTCACAGCTCAATGGTTTGTACCATATTAGAGATCCGACGTTATTGAGGAGATTATTACGTGTGAGATTGTTAGAACGGCAATTTGAGAGTATAACATATATACACATTCCAAGAAATTATAATCAAGTTGCTAACTCATATGCTAACTACATGTTAGATTGGCATTTGTTTCATTCATCATAAATAAATCATAAATACAATTTTTACACATGTAAATAAATAAACCGATCACCATAAAACTTTTTTATATATCAAAAATGTGGTAATACATAGTGTCATAATACAAAATTGGGGCTTTGAAAGCCACCATCATATACACCGTAGTACAAAATAGATACACTCCCAGGTGTCTAGTCTTGTGGAGGTGGAGGAGGGTTGTGATCATGATATGTCACTACGGCTCTAGCTAGCCACCGAAATAAATGCACCCATGCACGTGGTACACCCACAACCTGTCTCTGCATAGCCTCAGGCAAGTCCTCGACTTACGCCATGGGAACTCTATGAGTCAGTCGCACGAAGTTGGTATGGATGTTTTGGAGCGTTCACTCTGCATACACACCGGTGATATCGTCTCCTCTTCCCCTCCGTCTATGACGTGGGAAGCCCTCTGGTCACCATGGTCCCACATCTGCACATGAATGGTAGATGTCATTATGTATTGTCACCAAAAAACATGTCTTTTTGATTCCATATAATCAAGAAAACACAAAAAAAATTAAATACTTCAAAAATTTTAAAAAGAGTGAGGGTTGAGATTCGTTACCTATGTCTCCATATGCTGATCCTGGTGGCAATGGCATGTCCGGATCCTCCCGGAAATCTATCCCTGCATAGGGGTAGTCATCTATGGCAACAATATTTCATCGCCACCATGGAAAAAAGTCAGCTGGATAAGGGTTGGCCACCCTACCACCCCCCAGTCTGCGCATCGCATCTACCCAAGGTCATCGGGCCGGATCTTGAACCCCGTGGAGAGGAACATCCACTCTAGGGCTCAATCCTGGAACACGCTCAAAGAAAAATGTGCTCAAAATGCTGTTGAACCCGAAGTTTCGTATCCTACCTGCCTTACACTCACTGAGCTGGTGTTTCATGTTGCTCAGTAGTGAAGTACTCCAGTCATAGATGGTCGGTGTCATACACTCCACCGCATAGAACATCAGTGGCCGAGAGGCCTGATGGAGTGATGCTAAGCCTGCTATCCTGCCCAGCGTCAGTAATATGGCCTTTAGGCCCAGCACCTGTATAGCATTGGTGGGAACTTGACTCCCCACCTTCTCAGTCTCTGGGTAGCAGTACACAGCTATGTACTCATCGATAGTAAGCCCATGACATGTCCCTCCTCGGGCATGAAGGTTCACCATCTCCCCTCGTCTAGATAGACCTATGATAAAATAGATATCCTCCACCTCAATGGTGAGGGACATACCATCTATCCGGAAGGACTCTGAGTCTGGATCCCAATAGTCTACCAGCATCTGTAGCAATCTTGGTTTGTCCCTCAAGCCACCTAGGCACCAAAACTTGTAGAGTCCGCATCTTCTTAGAGCTTCTTGAGCCATTCTGTCAGCCCTTACTGCTTCCTCTACTTCACCATGCTTACGTTCTCGCCACTCTAGCACCATCCTACATGAGAAATTGACCAAATGTCCATTAGATTCTTGTAAATCCACTTGTGCGGCATCATACGCGACTGTTTTGCAAACAGCCACGTATGCACGCGGTTTCTAGCCCATTTTCCGCGTATAGCCAGCCCTATACGCGGAAAAAGATTCGATACCCACGTGGGCCGTAGCGCTCATGCAGAATTGGCCTTAACAACCTCATTTGACCATGAAAACTTGTAAAAATTATATTGAAATGCAAGCTGAGAGTATGA
>LPNX010018620.1:421171-482524 GCA_001517045.1 Pseudotsuga menziesii | reverse complement strand
CATGCCGATGTTTCTCCCTTTAGGGTGTGGGAGTCCATTGTATAGTATTGCCATGACATTTAGCAAGAGCCTCATACTCCTCTTGATCTTATGCTGGCCCAGATCCCCCGGACTCCCTTGTATCAAGTTGTGGATGCATTATCATGAGCTTTTCCTGTCTTGTTGAGCTTTATGTCGGCTCCCCTGACATTGTGTTTCAGCCATATATCCCAAGCTTGTCTCATGTCTAGCCATGCAGAGCCTTTCTTTATATCCTTCGCAGCTTCATTCCCTTTTTACCGGGAGGGGATTTTCCCCTGAGTGTCGATATCCTACACATGTATCCTTGCATTGAGCATAGGTATGTTCCACTACTTGGAACTAGTTTGTTTTCCCTCATGACACTCGTCTCCTCCTAGTTTGTAACTATAAAGCTAGTTTATTCTTTTTTCAAGCTTTTCAAATAACTGAAAAAGACCAAAAAAATAAAAAAACCAAAAAGCCGGACAAGAAAAAATATTATCTTTGGTAGCCGTCGAGTCGTGTCGCCTTCGAACAGAGCACTGTATATCACATCCATTGGTTGGGTTATAGTTTGACTTTAGGAGCTGTACTCATTTATCTGAGTTTTATCTCCACTGATTGGTTATGCTTCCAGTCCCTATGGAGCCTCTATTGATGCCTCCTGCATCATAGAGATGTCCCAGTTTGTATATCGATTCTATGCTGCCTTCATTCAGTCACCATACGCCGTTATGCTCTTGTTCGAAGGAATTTGAAACCTGAGTCGGCCATTCCTCAGTTATCTTGACTTTGCATGTCAGCCATTCCCGATATAGTTACTGGTTCGTGCACCTTATGATCGAGTCCTTCCATATTATGCAGCCTTGCTGAGTACCTCGTGTTGGATGATGGGGGATTCCCTAATGCCCTCCTTCCAGCGGATTTCATCCCATCGACTTCAGATCATTTATTCTAGGATTGGAGTCTAGAGTCAGTCTGAGTGCCTTGAGACTTGCAGTCATTAGTGGCAGGTTCTCTCGCCATCGACAGTTTTGGAAATACATCAATGTCCCCTGATCGATGGATTCTCTCAAGTGTTCAACCTCAACACATTTATTCACACTTGTTAGTTTGCACTCTAGTACCTTGATTCCCATTTTCATTATTGGTGGGTGATCTCGCATCTGTTAACGGTATACATCAATGACCGGTAATCAGACGATGGACTACTATGTTCGACCTGGACACCTCTATTCGCATAGTAGGACATGTACTCATAGCGGTGTGTGTAGAAGACCTTCCAAATTGGTGGCATCCATTATATGCTACCTCCTTGATCGTGCCAGTGTTCATGATATTTCAGCTCTCGTGACTTGTTCCAGTATATGTCAAACATTTCCAGCCACTATGGAGATCTTGATCTATTGTATATCTTCAGCCTTTGTGGAGATCATGGTCCTTTGTATATCTTCATCATGGAGATTCTGATCTATGTATATTGTATGTGGTGATGACCACATATGTGTTATCATGTTTCATGCCTATTCATGGCCATTGTACTCTTATGTATCCGGGACTGCTATATGTATTTGCAGTTATATGCAGAGTTGTATTATTGTACTATGTTGATTGGGTGGATGGTCTTCCATTTGGGTACCTTCATCACTCCACTTCTGGGATGGATTTATAATGTATTTCGGCCATCGTATAACCCCTCTGATCTCATACATTAGGGGGCATCTGTTATAGCGGATTTCACCACACTAGGTGAATCACACATTGTATGGCCTTCCCCTGTCCCGCTGCAGACTCATTATCCCCTATGGACTACTTTTTGTCTTTTGATGTGTCCTTGATCATCCCTAAAAACATAAGAAAAGTGATATACGTGACTTTTTCCCCGATAACCGCGTACATATGCGAATATTCCCTCTATAGTCGCGTACGTCGGGATGTGTACATAATCCAAATCCTTTTGGAGCATTCCTTCACTTGGATCCGACTCATATGACTCCTGGCCTTCCATATGCCTTGAGATCGCACGGATTCGACCTTTCAGTATCCCTTTGAAAAGCTATATAAGGAACCCCTTGAGACATTGAAATCATAAGAGAGAATTGAGAGTAATGAAACTATAGTCCATTGTTGCCAGAACTTATGCTTGAGTCTGCACCCCTTTGTCCCTTGGAGCACTGTTGTGTTCTTCCCAAGCTTGCCTTTTGCTAGTGAGCTTGCTACCTAAGTGATGGAGAATTGAGGTGGTGGAGGCCCAAGTGGGGGATTCAGTTTCTCCGGTTCGCAGACGTGCCGTCAGAGGTTGTCACTTGTAATCTCTGATTCATATTAATAGAAATATCTTTTCCTGTCCAGTAATGTGTATTTGAATGAATATTGTATCCATTGGAATATGTCAAATGCTTTTACATTATTGATTATATATGCTAGAATAGATCTAACACCATGATATATAGTATGCTTGTATTGTTTACTTATTGTTGAGGAAGTATTACATCAATTCAAGCTGAAGATTGAAAAGCTCAACGGGGATCTACTTCAACCGTCCGAAATAAGGTACAAGGTTCGATCCTTTAGTGTTAGACATTTTATTTCTATTGCATATTGGGAAAGATTGATTTATGGAGTCTAGCTATCTGTTGTGGTACCCCAAGCCATAGGAATTTCTCTCCGTAACACTAATCATTAAGAACCTTCAACTACAACAAATATTCAAATATTGACACTCCTTCCTGCAATTTGGTGGAAAACAAAAGATTTTTGAAATACAATTCCAATCCATATTCTAATGTGTGATGCTTGTTTTTGAGGTTCGTCCACAACATTGATGCCACAGTAACATTTCTTACTTCTAGAACTAATGTATCTAGCACCGACAATTTGGGAAATAGTAAAGCCTCTTAATGGTGTTTATCATAATCTTTGAGATCATTTGTCGTTGTCTATTATTTATCTAGAATGATTTGATAATGATATTTGAACTCACTATTGGTTAGTATATTATGACTCCATACACTATAATTCATTACATTTAATTTTTGGAATCCAAAAAGAGTAAATGATTCAAACTGGTCATTTCTAACAAAAATCAAACAACGATATCAGAGAAACAATAAGACATGGAAGACTGCAATTCAGCACATGCCTACTATATCTAGGACTACTCCATCGAATCCATACCTCGTAGGAGCAACAATTATTAACACAACAAATATATACTTGTATATATCAATATTATAGTAAGAATATTTCATATATTTCCTTCCATTGTGACAACACATAACACATTTATTGTAGTGAAAATAGTCTTCACAACCTCTACAGTGATAGAAATTCTAGAAATGAAAATGTGATCAAGATTTACCCACACTTCAACAATAAATCAAGTCGTAACAGTTATTCAAACTACATCAAAGGTGTATGGTTATAATTTCTTTCTTGAAGTCATGTGGTTACATTTTCTTAGTCTAGCTCAAAGTTGTGACATTCAAAATTCATGGCTTGCTTGCATGCTAAGTGTCTTTCACCAATGTCCATCAACCAGTTGATGGTGGGAAATTTATCAACTCTTATATCATATAATATTCAATAGCATACCAAACTACATTACCGACTCACTATTACAATCATACTAGCTCCAATATATCCATATGAATCTCATAACAAATTACAACTTGATGCTCAATATAAGTAATAGAGACAACCCAAATTAAGCATACACAACAAATTCTTATTGGTGTATTTATTAGGAATATTAACTAATTATAGTAATATGAATCATTTATATTCATGTTGGGTTGTGAAATATGGAACCTTTTGTATAAGTAAAATAAAAATTTAAGCTTGTTTTCCTTTAGAACCTATTCATGGGTATTGATGTTATGCACCTTTCCAATTAGCAAATAACATTCCTCTCTTATATAGGTACAATGTAAATTTTGTCAATAGGTAGTTAAAGCTAACCAAATTTTGTTATTGAGTTTAACAATACCTATTAATTCGGTACTTTGCAAAGGAACTAAAATGAAAGCATTATAACCTTCCTCATAAATAAGCTCCTTATCAAGATATAGTTTACCATTGTGCAATATACATTTGGGCGTGTAATTTATGTGCTCATGGATAATTATTTGTATGACATAGAACCAATACAATGTAGTGGAATCATATAAACTTGATCAAATCGATATCTATGTATATACCATTTTCATTCAAATGGAAATGGATATTTCTTACACTCACAACCATCAATTTGTTGGATTACTTTCGTTCGACCCAAGTTTATACCCTTTGTTCATCTACAAGACCCAAGATATCAGCTCGAAAAAGGAGAACTCTATTAGAAACACCTATGACGCAGATGATGTGTCACCCAAGATATCTAATGGGGCTACCAGAACTAGGTTTCTACATATATGTCGGGGATTTCACTCTATAATACTGGCAGGGCGCTCGAATGAAACCAAGACTTATACTTTTGTTCTCATTTATTCATTCAATATAGTTATCTACCATTCTATGTACATATATAATAGCATATAACATAAATCATTAACATATGTTGACTCAATACAAGTGCAACACATATATAAGTTCATTCACCATTAATTATGTGTGACACATTCAGATAGGCTCATTTACATCAAATATGCATTCGACACAATACAAACATTAAAAAAAACATAGAGAAAACATATAACATGGAAACCCATACGGGAAAAACCACAAGGTGCTCTTCATATGGCATGAGAAACAAGTTAGCACCTTTGGTTTGTGCACTCAGCTTACAGACTCTACTTTTGATATTCTTTACAATTCATACATGCTTCTCTCGTCTCATGCTCTCAGGTTTTGGTCTCTCTCTCTCTCTCTCTCTCTCTCTCTCTCTCTCTCTCTCTCTCTCTCTCTCTCTCTCTCTCTCTCGCGCGCGCGCGCGCGCGCGCGCACGCTCTCTCTCTCTTCTTCCATGAATCATTGATCCGTGCACATCCTGGATCAATCCTCTCCTTTCCTTCAACAAATCAACCTGCACACAACTTGGGTTGGTGTTTTTATAAGATTTTATTCTTTTACAATTCTTTATCCAACCATCGAATGACTCTCAATTGTTAGTCAACGGGTTGTCTTTCTATTTTAATACATTCAGTTACATCAAAAAATAGACACTATCAACCCAAAATACAATCATTCTTTATTACTAAAAGCAATTTTTTAGTCTAACTAACTCTTTCCCCAAAATAATTCGAACTTTTCTTTCCGAATTTCGTTTCTTTCTTTTGTCGTAGCTCCTTCCATCGTGGATTTTCGTCATCTTGCGACCATAATATTCATATTTTTGATCATTATTCTGGTTGTTTCTTTTCCTAGACCAACATGCCCCCAACACTCACATGTGCCTCATCCCGATCCACATTATTTTTAAAATTTTGTAAGTACAACCTTGCTTTGAAAATCTTGTAATATTTTCACTAATTATTCGATTTCCTATCGCACTTTTTCTTCTATTCACTTCAATTTTTCTACAAGTTCAGAACTGATGTGTTCCGAATTTGGCAGTCACGTTAACCCCATATCTTGTCTCACCTTTTCATGTACAGGTTGAATGATACGTGTAAATTTATTTGCTTCGGCCTAAATTTTTGCGACCCAGCTGGTTCTTTTCTACCGATGGGTTCGCAATCTTGCTACCTGCTACTGTAATTTCTTCCGATCGGTAGCCTTGCTAATATTTTCAGTTGTTGTAAGCTTCTCTAGATCGTTCTTTAATTTAATGAATTCTTCCTCATCAGTATACAATTTCTCTATTACTTGTTCCAGTTCTTCATTGTCAATCAAAGCTTCCCATGACTGAGAAACTTGCTCGATCCACTTGGTATAAAGTTCCTTCACCTCTTCAATCTACGTTGCAGCCTCAGTTATTATTTTTTCTTCATTCTTCTAGTACCTCTAGAGGTGTACTGGTCTTCTCTTATGATTCCAGCTCCACAACCCACTTACAAAGGTTCTTTGCTACTTTGTCAAGTCGAAAGACTTTGGCTTCTGAAAAAATTTCATCTGTAATTCCTTCATCTACAAAATTGCCACTATCTAGTGTGACAGCAGCATCCAATTGATGCATATCCTCTTGCGATGTTTTTTCTTGCTATTATGTGTTCTAGACTGTATTCTTCAGTTTCTTGATAGTTTTGTGTGATGACTTGATCTGATTAACCAACACATGATCTATGTTCTTAATTTTTATGACTGCAGCATTCTCAATGGCATGCACTTCATACATCGATTGTGTGGAAAAATACATAGTGACATGACCAAGGTCCTTGACCATGGTATTCATCTATGGTGTTCCTAAGTAAATTTCTTGACCTAGTACTGGAATCCTTATTGGTGGATTTGGCGTCGATGCCTCGACGGGTCACTCTTCAGATGGGCCATCTTGGTCTAGGGACATAGTCGAGTATGGTGTTTGGTCGACTGCCACTTGAAATTATTTTACTACTCTACCATATTTACAGTAATTCGGTTATGCTTCTTGTCAATTTTGTATGTCGCTCATCCATTTTTCGAAATCTTTCCTTGGCAAATTCTTCCATTATTTCTTCAAGAAGGTTGTAATAATCATTCGTAAGGCCGAAAACTCCAGATGATCGATCAACATTCCTCTTCCTTCGGCTCTTCTCATACTTCTCTGAGTGATTTCTCTTATCCCCCAACTCTGGATCTATTGGAGTCACCTTGGATTCATTTGAACTACAAGGGGAAAATATTCTTGGGGTTTCTTCTACTAGTGGGTATCCCTCTTTATATCCATTCTTCTTCTATGATGGATCATCCTGACGCGGTTCCACTTCTGTAGATAGTTGATCGTCTGCGATAGGGACTTTCCACTATGCCGACCAATATTGAATGATTGCATCAATTTCAGCAGTAGACAACTGAAATTGTGTCACTAAAAATTTATTTTGTGGGTCATGTCATGTATCCAAAAAGAGGTGATGGACCCTGACCAAAAATATTATGATATTCTAAAACTGTTTGATGGTTCCCTTGGTGATTTGAGCCTACTTCCTTATATAATACCGAACGGATTCTCCTTGTAAAAAGAATTCAACATTATTATCTCACTATCGCTCACTTTTCTCTTTGTCTAACTATACATTCTGGTATCGAGCTCCTCAGCATTGGAATGGAACATCTACCCCTTGGTATTTTGGTAGCTCCTGCCATGTGACAAAAGAAATCAAAATTAGTAACCAAGAATAGTAAAAAGGAATACCTTTTTTCCTGCACTTCTGTAGCATCTGCTAGCAATTCATTCAGCATATAGGTCAACCAGTTGAGCTGGAAACCTGCAACACACTATCTGTCACAACAATCGTTCCAGCAGTACAGTAGTTCGATCACATTTTTCTGAGAATCTTGTTGGATAACACCTTATCTATGAAACAAACAGCCATGTCATTGATATAGGTGATAGAAAACCCTCTTAATCCCTTATTCACTCATATTTTTCCTCCATTCTATTTTTCAAGGTTGTATCTTGGTATTCCCCTACAAAGAATGGTGTTGGGTTGACTCCTGTAAGAGGGAGTCCTGTGATTGACGCTATTAGCTCGACATCCATTAAAATCTTTCTATCAACCCACAGACATCCACCATGGAAACATAAAAGCAATTTCTTCATGCGGGCATTAAATTCTACTATGCGC
The DNA here is from genome assembly GCA_001517045.1 of Pseudotsuga menziesii. Lineage (NCBI taxonomy): Eukaryota > Viridiplantae > Streptophyta > Pinopsida > Pinales > Pinaceae > Pseudotsuga > Pseudotsuga menziesii. The sequence goes on along the minus strand of LPNX010018620.1, from coordinate 474,821 downwards.
CCAAAAAGTGGCATGTGCATCAACGACAATAGTCTAGATTTATCTAATCCTCCTACCCATTCCATTGGAACTATATGGGTAGGGCCATCCTTTGTTTCTCGAATAGTAGTCAGGTATCTTTCCATCACTATTTTTGGGAACTTTTGCAGTTCGTGGTCGAAAAATACCATCATATGCAAATTTTGAATAATATTTTCCATTACTCGCACTCCTTTAGGGATTGCTGGTGTGACCAATGGATATCTATATTTTTTTCCAATTATGACCTTAGGTGCATCTATTGGCCTTGATAGGACATAATCCAGCAACAGGGATGCAGACCTTGTTGCTTTGTCGTCTGGTGGAGGTGTTGTTGCTCACATTTTTTTACTGGTAGACCACTTCTGCTTTGATGTATTGGACGATTCTAGGTGTAAAAAAACCAAAGGAATCACGGGGGACTGTGAAACAAGTATGCAACTCACGGTGACTGTGAAACCACTTATGCAGTGTCTTCCATAATTGGTGTGGGTGACAGAATATCAAGACATGATTCTTGGATAGTGCTTGTACTGGAGACAGAAATTACCATACTCTGTGAAAATTAGCTTCATCAATTACAGTTGCAGACAAACAATTCGCATGATTAGTTGGAGGCAATGAAATGACAAACTTCGGCATGAACATGATATACATTTACTCTATCATGCGTTTGCACGATCTTGCAATAAATGGAAAGGTGGAAACAATTTTCGTCACATGGAGAAATATTTATAATCATTACAAGGAAATTGACAATCAAACCATCACTTCACATGTCAGTTCAACGATATTTATTGTGCATTAATCGCAGAAGTGACCAAAAAGTACACTGCCAAAACATCTCGCATCCTCACATTAACTACTAGCCAACTGTCACTTGTGACCAAAAATTCATTGTGCGACAGGAATTATTTTCCTACGACAAATGGAGATTATGTGACACTTTTCTTCATCTACGACAAACAGAGAGTCTGCAATAGTTTTTCTTATTCGTGTGACAGATGGATAGTCTGTGACCAAACACTAAAAATTTGAAACAAAACACTAATAAGTTTGTTCAACAATAACACTCATAAATTTTTGACTTTTTGTCTTTTTCTTTTCTCTTTTCTCATTTCCCATTTTTTTGAACTCTTAGTTGACCAAATTGTGGCTATCATGGTAAGGATTTAGCCGAATTCCATTCACCAATCCCTTGAATGGTGTTCCATCTAATTTCTACAATTTCACTACTCCTCCTTCAGTGATATGAATAATAATATATGGTCCTAGCAAATGTGTTCTAAGCTTGCCATGATGCTTCAAAACTTACTATCATATAGGAGAACAAGATCTCCATTGTGAAATTGCTTATTTTTATTATGTCAGTTATGCCAAGCTTTATGTCGCACCTTCTCGACATTCTGATGATAGCTCGTGACAAAGCGCTCTTCATCCAACTGAACTAGCTGCGATAATATTTCTTCTATATTAGAACCAACCTCAATCATCTCTGTTATCACAGATATTATTAGACTAGGTACAATGTATTCCATTGGCATGATGGCCTCATGTCCATAAACCGGGGATGATTTTAACGAACCATACTTATTTAAAAGTGTATAAATGTTGGAGAATCTTACCAATTCTTAAAACTCCAACTATAAAATGTTTGGCAATATTTTTCAAAAAATATTTTAGTTTCCAAGGATTTTATATCGTTTATATAATAATTTGGTGATTTTTAGGGGGGGAATATTTTACCGCATCAAAATTGGGCGAAACAGGGCTTCAAAATATGCAAAATGGAAAATATTTTTTTGGAGAAAAACATGGCAAAATATTCTATTGGGCTAAATTTCGCCCCTAAAATTATCCCTACCATAAACTAGTCGAAATGGAGTTTGTCCTATCATGTTTTTATAGGTGGTGTGATATGCCCATAACACTCCAGATTTTTATGATCCCAATAATCTCTTTGAACATTACAGATCTTCATCAATGCATTCTCCAGGATATTATTGAAGACCTCGACAACACCATTTTCTTGTGGATCATATGGTTTCATTTTCCTGTGTTGAATCTGGAATTCTTCAGTTAATTTATCGATCAACCTATTCACAAAGTGAGTTCCCTTATCACTTATGAAAATATTTGGGCATCCAAATCGAGTCACTATATTATCAAACAAAAATCGGGCATCAATTGTAGTAGTACAATCCTTTATTGGTATTGTTTCATACCATCTCGTCAAGTAATTCATCGTAGTGATAATGTATTGTGCACCTGTTCTTTTCCATGGTAGATTAATAGGTCCGAAAAATCCACATACCATTTTTTAAATGACTGTAAATTTATTTGAGGTACTAGCAACATTTCATCTCATCGTGACGGATTTCTAGTTCTTTGGCAGATATCATAGCTACAAAAATTCTCTCGAGCATCCGCATACAAAGTAGGCCACCAAAATTCGTCTTGTAATATCTTCCTTGTTGTGGATTTTCCTGCATAATGGCCTTCTACGACACTAGCATGTGCTTCATTCAATATCATTGGTTTCTAGTATTCCAATACATAGCGACAAATAATTTCATCTGGTCCCATGTTGTATAAATGTCTAGCGATCAATTGGAAATTTGCATCTCTGACAACTAATTGTTTCTTCTTCACTGTAGTGAATCTGTTTGGTGCATATCCAGTGCTTAACAAGTGTATAATATCTCTATAATTATCACCAAACATCTTGAATGTAAATAATTGTGCATCGGGAAAACTATTGTTGAGATTACAAAGTTCTTCTCCACTTTCTGGTCTTGACAGATGGCCGGGTTCTAAATTCGGTCGATTGGGTTTAACAATGATCTCAAAATAAAATTCCTGGAAAAGGGGAAGCCATCTACATATTTCCCCCCAACACTGGCTTATTGACCAAGTATTTCAATGTAGAATGATCTGTGTACATATTTAATTGTTCTCCCAACAAATAGTGTCGAAAATTGTGAAGCACATACACCATAGCTAAGCCTTCTCTTTTATTGTGGTATTGTTCTCTATTGTTGATAATTTTCTGCTAGCAAAGGAAATAAGATGATCAATATAACCTTCTTCAGACTGTGCTAAAACAACTTTGAGTTCGACAGATGACACATCGACATGTACATGAAACTATTTCTTCCAGTTTGGAAAAATTAGTATGGGTGTTGTAACCATCTTATTCTTCAGGACATCCAAACTCTCTCGGCATTGTTCAGTCCAATTAAACTTAACATCCTTATTTAATAATTTCTCCATAGGAGCAATCACCTCTGTGTATCCTCTGATAAATTTTTGATAGTATCCTGTATGTCCAAAAGTCATTCTCAACTTCTTTACTATAGCGGGTGGTGGTAGGTCGATGATGATCAAAATTTTAGCCAAGTCCATCAATATTCCATCACGACAAACCACATGACCCAAAAAATTTACAAAAGGAGAACAAAAAATACACTTCTTTAGATTCAAAGAAATTTGATATTGTTGACATCGTTCCAACATCATTATGAGTGTCTCAATATGGTCTTTGATGAGCCCAAATATCGTCTAGTCATCAAAATAGACTTCAAGAAACTTATGAATAAATATTTGAAAGCACCCAAAACTATCATGGATAAGATAATAGGAGAATTCTTGAGTCCAAAGGGCATCATTGTATACTGGAAACATCCCCACTTTGTCACAAAGTTTGTCTTTTGTCAATATTCCTTCGCAATTCTAATCTGATGGTAACCAGAGTATCCATCAATACATGAATAGAATTTTTGGCCTTCGACATTCTCCAATACTTCATCTGCAAATGGTGTCAAAAATGGGTCCTAGAAGCAGGAATCATTCAAATTCCTTAGATCGACGCAAATTTTTGCTTCACAAGAATTTTTCTTATCTTGTACTACCATCGAGTTTATCCACTCAAATTCTTTAGCAGGTTCTATGAGGCACGCATCCAACATTCAATATAACTATGTAATGAATTTTTCTTTGTATTGTGGATTGATTCAATGCGGTCGTTGCTTAATAGGTTTTGTGTCAGGATTCAATGGTATCTTCATCTCTCCAAGATCTCCGACAATTCGCTTGATTTCAAAAAACTTAGTGGGAAACATATATTGAAACTCATGTAGTGGGTGTATGATATTTCCAACAGTTTCATCGTCCCAATAATCTCCAATATTGGAAAACTTTGGATTCTCTGCGGAGCCAATGTTTACTTTCTTTATCTTCAACAGATTCAAAAACTTGTCACTCGACACACCTGATCCTTCCATCATGCAAGTACATTCAGAATCAGGGATGTTTATGTCGTGGGGATCATCATCATCTGGTTTTCCTATTACATTATAGCACTCCATCCATTGTTGGATTGTCACGTTGCTCTGATTGAAATTTTCCATTGATACAGGAATATCTTCAAATATCTTTTTCTTGATTATTTGTAGAGCAAAACCAATCAATGGATTATCATCAACAAATTCAAATGTCTAGGTGAAAATGGTAGCTAAATATTCCCATTCTATTGTTCCTCATCGCTGATTGACCGAAGAATACCAGTTTCGTGGTATCATGTCCAATGTTTGTACAAAATGATGGACCCATTCTTTTCATGCACATGATTCCCATGTCGCACAACAATGCTCAATGTGCTTGATAAGACTAGTTATTCCTGCGTATTTCTGGTCAGTGTACATCACCTTCTTTCCAAATCATACTTCCATAAATCTCCATATTTGGGGCCATTCTGAGATAGATTGTTTGTGTGTGACCCACCATCTGGCAGGTGTAGTCTTCAATGCAAAGTCCAAAGCTGGCATTTGTTGAGGTTCTATTACTTTCTCTTCAAATTTTGTCAAAAAATATTCCAACTTATGAAAACCATCATGGGTAGGTATACCACATACCTCAATACCAACCCATCATATGTATTTTGTAATTCTTACGCATCGTCTCATTGACACTTCATGCAATCGGTTTTGAGAGTTTTCTAAAGATTCTCCTGAATCCAATGTGCAGAAGCTAACGATTATCTAGATGATTTTTTCGCCAGTCGTCAGATTCACATAATCATCCATTGTAGAAGTGATATTATGGATATGGTATAAGTATCCATCTTGTCCTTCATTATTTACCTTCTCAACATACCTCTTCCCTTATAGAGGATCAAGCGGTGCGACCACCCTTAGTTCGATGTCTTCAAACGTTAATATCCTTTTCTTGAAATTGATAATGGTTTGGTTATCAATGACCCAGTCGATCCCAAGAAGTGCAAGATACAGATTCATATCATCAACAATATCAATCACATCAAACTCTACATGAGTGTGAAGTCCTTCTATCTCTATAGGAACCTGAGTCAGTCGACCGATAGGTAAAACCTTTGATTGATTTTCTAATCTTAACTTGATAGGATACCATACTAGTCTCAGCTTTCCCATACTATCCCAAGATTATCTACTAAGAATGTTCACATTGAATCCTAAAGCCCAGAATAATATAGTCCATGTCATAATATCCTATCTAGGAAGTCATTCTAAGTTCTCGATGAGTTTTCAATCTTTTTCCAATATGGTTAACCCTCCTTTCTGGTTGCACATCTTCTTGAGGCTCTTCTATCAAAGTTGTCAATTTTGTGGCAACATATTTATCTTGTATTAGTGCTAAACAACTTCTAAATAATTCTTTTAGTTTACTAACCTTTGTTCTCAGTTGATTTTGAAATAGTTGTTCGAATCTTTGAGGCATTTTCAATATTGGTCCTTCATTTTGTATAGAAGCAGAAGTTTATGCTTGATTTTCGTCGATGAACTCATGTCGAGCATTCAATAATATCTCCTTTTATTTTTGGAAATCGAATGGTGTTTTCTTTTGTGTTGTCAGTTGCACTCGCAGTTGTCCATATGGTGTGTCTTGATTGGCTCTAGTCACATCACCTCCTCTTGTCACAACAACAATATTTGGCTCCCTCGATTCAACATAGATATTTTGTATGTTCAGATTGGGATCATGAGGTGGATTCTGATTTCCCAAATTCTTGGTATGCCATTTCATAATCAATTGAGGGTACTCTTTGAAATTATGGTCAAAAGATTTACATTCTGAACAGGTCATAGTAGGATTTGTGCAATCCCTTCCAAAGTGTCTAGGATTCCCACAATTATAACATATAACTTGGCATCTTCTTCTACCAAATATTCCTCCTCATCCTCAACCTCTAAAAGTTCCAACTCACCTGGGTTGAGGATATTGTGCTTGAGGGTACTGAGCCTGAGGGTCCTAGTTCTGAGGAAATTGTGCCTGAGCTCACTAAGCCTACATCTATTCGTCATTCTTCATTAGGTACGTGTAATTTTTTTTTCTTCTTGCAGCAGCTGATATGTTCTACAATATTTCTAATCATGGAACACTAATCAACAGAACTAACAGTACATACTAGTTGGTGCATTTATTATTTTTTGTAAGTATAAGCATTTTCCTGACCGATGTACTCTAGTCTGATAGATTCGACGCCAAGGCATCCCTTATGTATTCATTGGATTTGGTTCTCCTAATGCGACATAATTCATAAACATCGAGCAGTTGTCTTTATGATTCCATTTGGTTCTACATCTAGTACACCATAGTTCTTCTTGTGCTTATTTTCCTTTCTTGATATCCTGAAGTTGCAATGTAAGGTTGGAAAGTTGCAATTGGATTTGCATCATTATTGCACCAGTTTCTCGAATCTTGATGCTTCCAAATTCATGGCGAGATCAAGATACTCTCTCTATGACATGATATTTTGTTGCATCAAAGGAATACAAATGTGTGGTAACATCGTTGCAATAAACCATTATTTGTGTTGGACGTTTGACATTTAAAAAATTACTTTAGCTATCAAAGTCTTGAATCTTTGTTTGGTTGAAGTCCTAAAATGACTCCCTAGGTAATTGTTTAATTTATTTGATTTTCAAAATACACTGCGACTCGGATCTGGGCTTCCTGAACTCATCTATTAATCTTGCTCGGATTTGATCTAATGTCTTCTAGGAGATTCCTGTTGGAAACATAGATAATTTCATGTACTAATCCAACGCACGACCCCTAAGGGTTGTGAACATATGAGTTTTCTTGATGGACTCATCTCAGACCTATCGCATGGTCCATACGACTTCTCATAGAAATGAATGTTTCTCAGGGTCCTCTAACCCATTTCCATTAAATATCGGTATCTTTATATCATTCCCAACAATTATGTTTATCCGTGGTACTATTGAATAAAAAATTTCACTAGTGGGAGTTCCCTGACTACTACTTCCACTATTATTGTTAGCCAGATTAACAAAACCACTAGGTGATGTCTTTCTCGATCTTACCTCAGGTGATGTGTTTCTTGATCTTACTTTGGGGGAAGTACGTGGGGTCGCAAGTATGTTGTAATATTGACCTATGTTTAGTTCTTTTTCTTCAGCTTCTTCATATATCAACCGGTACTCCTCTTATTCGTCGCAAGATCCTCCATCAAGGTGTGACACCAATTTGTAGTCCTCTCCTCCGATCACACTGCAAATTCCTCTTCTTTTCATATTTCTTCTCATCTTTCTCGACCGAAATATTTTTCAACTCCTTAGACATCCACCTTCTAGTTCAATCTTACTATTACCAAAAAACATCTCAATTTATCCCCATTAGAGAGAATTTGAGGTCAAAAATGGGCCTCAAAAGGACCAAAATGTACTATAAAAATCAACCAATTACATTCTAGTAGATGACATCATCCCCCATGGTTGAGGTGGCATTGTATGAGTTAAGAATGCTTATTTGTCACATTTTCTATGGTGGATGAAAATCCATAGTTAACCAAGGTAGTAGTACAAGTACTTTTAAGTCATAAAGTGAAGTACTCACAATAAAAGTCATTTCACACTTTCTCATAAAATAATATTATTGTTATTTTCAAGTAAAGTACTCACAATTCACTTTCTCATAAAATAATATTATTGTCATTTTCAAGTAAAATACTCATAATTCATAAAAATGTTTTTTCTTATTTTTTTATAAAATAATTTATTGTCATTTTCATGTTTTTTAATTTTAAATTATATATTCATTCAATTGTATTTAATATCATAATGTCAAACTAATATATATATAATCTTGTACTTTTAAAATAAATTAAATTCATGAATGATATTTATATGAAAAAAATATGTTAGTTATGCATATAAATTAAATTCATTTTTGTTTAATTTTATTTACAAGTTCAAGACAAATAAATGTTAAAGGACAATAAATTTTTGGGAATTTACAATGAATCTTAGTCACATCATTCTAGAGTTATTTTATTAATTTTATTTATAGTCAATTTAGAAAAGTAACTCAACCATGGTTATTTATATTGTGCATAAAAAGTAGTGTAGGAGGTGAGTTGTCATATATACCTACCCCATAAAACCCCTAACTCATAATATTTTAATATATCTTATATTTTTGTAGTACATCTCTTAGGAGGCCCATTTTTGACCTCAAATTCTCTCTAATGCATCCATTTTGGCCGCAAATATTTCTTGCGACATATCCCGAGTCTTTGCGCACAAATATTTACTTCACGGACTCCATTCGTAGGATCTCCTTTTCACGCATGATTAGGATCTCCTTTTCATATATTGACCTTATGGTCCTTGGAAAAATTCTCGTTTTGCTTCATTGTATGAATTAATCATGTCGACTACAAATCCTGTGATATATCCACCTAAAATATTGTCAACCTAGAAGTTGATAGCCCTAAATATAGGATTGTTAGTTCTTTTAAGCTATAGGATCAGCTGAGGACTCCACTCGGTCGATTCTCCTCCTTGGAAATTTCTACTCAAGGTCCCTAACTTCAATAACCACTCATGCAATATGATGGGAAATTTGCTAAGAAAATTTCATGAATGTCTATGTAAATGTATTACTCCAACCATTCAATTGATATCAGTCATGATCCTTCACTTTCCTATAATGCAAACTTGAGTGCCTTATAATCAACCCAATCTTGATTTTCCGACTTTGTCAAGTACCAAAACATATACTCATCGAAATGATTGATGGTCTCGGAAACAAAACCATTGTTGGCTTACTTTTGTTCGAACCTTATTTAGACCCTTTGTTCATTAAAAAGACCCAATATATCATCCTGACAGAGGAGAACTCTATCAAAAACACCTGCGACAGAGATGAGGTCTCACCCGAGATACCTTATGGGGACTTCAGAACTAGGTTTCTGCAGTTATGTCGGGGATTTCACTCTATAATACTATCAGGGTGCTCGACCGAAGCCAATATTTATACTTATGTTCTCACTCATCCATTCAAGATAATTATCTACCATTTCGTCGACATATATAACACAAAGCATTAACATATGTTAATTCAGTACATGTGCAACACACATATAAGTTAATTCACCATTAAGTATGTGTGACACATTCATATAGGCTCATTTACATCAAATATGCATTCGGCACAATACAAACATTAAAACAAATAGAGACAACATATAACATGGAAACCCATCTAGGAAAAACCACAAAGGTGCTCTTCATCTAGCATGAGAAATAGGTTAGCACCTTTGGTCTGCGCACTCATCTTGCACTTTGATTTTGATATTCTTTACAATTCATACAGGCTTCTCTCATCTCATGCTCTCTGGTTTTGGTCTCTCTATATATATCTTCTTCTATGAATCGTTGATCCACAAACAACCTGGATCAATCCTCTCCTTTCCTTCGACTGATCAACTCGCACACAACTTGCGTTGGTGTTTTTATAATATTTTTTCTCTTATAATTCTTAATCCAAACATTGAATGAATCTCAACTATCAATCAACATGACGTCTTTCTATTTTAATACATTCATTTACATCCAAAAATAGGCACTATCGGCCCAAAATACAATCATGCTTTTTTACTAAAAGCAAGCTTTTAGTCTAACTAACTCTTTTCCCAAAATAATTTGCACTCTGCTCTCGACTTGCTTTATTCTTCTTTTGTCGCGACTCCTTCTGTCGTGGCTTTTCCTCATCTTGCAACCGGAATATTCATCTTTCTGATCATTATTCTGGTTGTTTCTTCTCATATTTTCCTAGGTCCAACACAATTCAAATGGAAATTAATATTAACTCAAGGTATAGACATAGAAAAATAAAAATATTATATATAACAAAGAATAAGTGCTTTAAAAGTTATTTCACTAAACAAACACAATCTATTACTTTAGGTTTCATTCAACTTGTAGTGTTTGTTAACAAATCCAATCTTCCGGAGCTACCAAACGCAACCTAGTGTGTATAATTTATTTCAAGGAATAAATTGCAAAATTTCCTCCCATTTTATATTGTGCAAAATGTTATATTGTAAACTACTTGTTTGTATTACTATTCCATGCCATTTATAAAGTTTTGTTTGATCATTGTTGTGTTTATCATGGAGAGACTCAAACATGTAGACTATGTTCTATAAATGGTATAACATGTTGAGACACTTAAACATCTAGCCTATGTTCCATAAAGGGTCTAACATGATGAGACACTCAAACCTATAGAATACCTTTACTTTCTTCTCTTATTGGTTGCTAACAATGACTGTGGATCTTGACATTGACATTATAGCATGTAGAAGTGATATGCCTATTATTTCCTAATATTTTCTCTGGTAGGTTACATCTAAAGAGGCACTATTTGTCGACATAAAGGCTAGGAAGTCTATCCCTTCATTATTTGAATCTATATCATCCTTCACTACCATGAGAGTAGCAATAGTATACTAGTGTATGGATGGTCATTATTTTTCCCATGGTGTCCTACCTTGTTCAATTTGAAGACATGTTGTGAATCTCACATTTGGACCAGTTCTCAAAATGTTTCAATTCTTGTTCCACTATGATTGAAGGAACTAGCCAGTGAAACCAAAATTCTAATTTATAGCCTATATATATATATCCCTCCCCATGGAGTTGTAATGTATTGACTATAAATTTTTACAACAACAAAAAATTACAAAGCATTGCAATTTACCTTGCTTAAATTCAAACCTATATTGTCTTGAATATCATTTTGTTTCAGTCATAATTAGCTTCATACTCACCACTAGTTGAAAACATAACTTCATCCTACATTTGGTTATCATTTTAATTTTGTTTGGATGGATGAAAACCCCCCTTATTATATCAATTTTGGGATTATTTGCACAGAGTAGGTCAATGATATACGACCCATAGCCTATGAGTATAGCTACAATTGATCCATTTCTCTTGGTTTTGAATAGTCCACTTAACATGCATTGCATTGGATGGTGCTCGTAGGGGTGAAGACGTGGGATTGAGACTAGTGAAATGAATCACATTGCATCAACCATCACTTTTTAGGCTTGCACTCGACAACCAGCACTTTTTGTTAGTTCACCCATCCCAAGAATTCTTCACTCAAGTGCGCTTAACTCTAGAGTTTTCCCCACAATAAATCCCACTTATATTGCTACCCCACAATAAATCCCTTAACTCTTTTATTTAATTGAGGGGATTTTAGATAAACCCAAAAATGATATATCATATGTTGGACTATGAAATCCCATCATCCCCCTTGTTGTTTGGTTGAGATACATATTGTCATGTATTTGGTTATTTAGTATCATTCCTTCAACTTGCTAGTTGAGACCCACCCTAGGCTTTCTCCTTGGTGTTTAATACATATTGATTGACTCCACTACTCTACACATTGACCTAGTTATCTTCTTTTCCATTTCCTTTGGCTTATTTTTTATAAACAACAAACTTACACCATGTTCTACTTTCTTGTTAATATTTGTATTTTATCATCTTGTATGGCTTACATTGTTTAACTTCTTTTATCATGTATAAATGTATATGCTACCTGGTTAATATGGCTTTCTTGATCCATCCTTTGTCAAATTTTACTCTTTTCCATAATGCACGGCGCAAGTCTTTCTCTATCATTACCTCAATCTTAGGTCTTGTCGTAAATATTTGGGAGAATAAATGGTATACCCAATCCATAATTGCCCATTTGTATTAATAATATAAGCCTCATTTTGCACCATGTCCATGCAAGTAGGTTACTATCCCATTGGTGTTTATTGTGATGGCATGTCTAATGCTTATCTTCAAGTATTCAACGTTTTTGCAATGATTTCGATGTTGCAATGACCCCTTCAAAATCCATGATTTGCAAATTTTGTACCCATACATTTGTCAAGAATCCTCTTATTGAAGTAATGGTTCAAATGGAAATGGATATAATTCACATAGTTTTATTTTGATGGGAATGCATATATGCATTGTCAAAACTATCCTTATCTTATAACAAGTTGAACATGGTTATGCAACTATATTTATGGCAATATTATGTACCTTTTCAATATGTATCCTATATCATTTGTAAATATACTTTGTCATGTATTTTCTTCTTGGGTATCATGTTCTACTTTAAAGCATCCAAATGGTGTTCATACAGTTTTCATTCATTTCTAGAATTATGGCTAGACCCCTCTTCAAGTAACAATTCAATTCAAACAATATTATCATGCATAAGGTCTACTTTTAACTAGCCAAAATCCATGCATTGTCTCTATTGGATATGACTAAGAGTTTTTCTATGAATATGAATTTTTTTGCAACCATATGTTATGATGTAGATATTTTTGACCCCATGCATGTGTTGATTGTACAGCATCAGGAGTCATTCTCCAAGACTTGTGTGGTATCAAGTCAGGACATTGTGTTGTATCAAGTCCTAAGTATGCTTATATGATTGAGGTGGTGATGTTTCATTATAGATATTGTGAGTAATATCAAGATGATTCTTGTGATTAATATCAAGAATGGTCTTGTGTTGTATCAACACTGTGGACTTGTGTTGTATCAATTCTATACTTGTGTTGCATCAGGTCAATGATTCTCATAGACGGTACCCTATGAGAATGGATCTCCAATTGTGGAAATGATATTGTTTTGTATCAAGATTGAATTCTTCTGTTGTATCAAGACTGTGGACCTACATTTGTTGAGGTAGTTATACTATGTGATATATTGCTAGTCATGGTCATTTAGTGCTATTAGTCTCCTTTAAGGATTGGCTACCACTAGAGTGAATTACTTTAGCATATGGCTATATGGTTTGGGGTAATATATATGACCATCAGTATGTATGGAATAATTATTCTGAGTATGATATGATATGATTGATAAATAATATACATATGGACCATGCATTAATTACTTAATGATAATGAGATAAAGCATAGAGAAAGAGAATTTGAATTTCCCATGAAAAATGTCTGAGTGAACTCAAGTTATAAAGATTTAGTAAATATGAATGCCTCAATCAATGCCTCAGTCAAAGCATCAGTTGAACTATTAATGAATGTAATCAGTTAAGTAAAGAAGCGCTCAACATTCATCAATCAGCATGCATAATTTAACTAAAGAGATCCATGCAAAAGTTAATAATAGAAATTTTGCATGGACGGAACTAAGAGTGAAGCACTGATAAAACTTAATTTATCCTATTAACTGAGTGATCAGCATTTAGTTAAATATTGAGTTCAAGTTAATTAACATTCAACTCAAGTAAGTTATCATTCAGTTCAAGTCAGTTATCATTCAGTTCAAGTCAGTTAACATTCAATTCAAGTCAATTAACATTCAATTCAAGTCAATTATTAACATTTAGTTCAAGTAAGTTGTCATTCATTTCAATTCAGTTAACATTTAGTTCAAGTAAGTTAACATTCAGTTCAAGTCAGTTAAACATTTAGTTCAAGATAGTTAACATTAAGTTTAAGTCGGTTCACTTTCAGTTGAAGACAATGAGCATTCAGTTAAATCTAATTGAGGAAAGGAAGGGCGCTAATGTTTGCATGGAGGGAGTTCTAGTTAGCTACTCCTTGTTAATGCATTGTGTGGTGCTATAAGTATGTTTACTGATCCTCCTATGTGCTACCTTCTGCATGCTATGGTTTTGTCTTATTATTAATATGCTAGGCATATGGCAAGTTCAATACGGTTTCATACAGTTGTTTTTGTAGGGTTACATTTAATCTATCTTCTCTAATTTTTGGGCGATATCTCTTATCAGGAAATATGTTTTTGTGTTGTAAACCATTCTTTGCAAATCTATCTATCATACTCAAAGAATTGTTGGGTTTTTCATCCTTCGTGTTTGGAGGGTTTTCCCAGGGTATATCTTGTCTCTCGTGGTTGATTTATTTATATGGTTGATTTATGGAGCTAATTTATATGGATGATTTATTTATGATATTTATATATGGCTGATATATGTGGTTGATATATATGTGGATAATTTATATGTGGTTGATTTATGAGAATAATATATGTTGAAATTGATCAATAAAAGTTTTAAAGTTCAAGCATCTCCGTGTTTTCTCAAACATAAACAACATGTGGCCCAAAAAATCCTTGAACCCTATGTTGAATATATAGTTTCACTTATTCCTTTCCTATCAACATATACCACTTATATTTCGACCCTTACTAGTCATAAATGGAATTGTATTGGTGCATTAATTAGATGTTTGTCCTGGATCAACGTAGTGTATTTACTAAGAAATTTCTTGAGTAAGATTATGTGATTGATTGAAGGATATGTTTTCATTTATATTTGGATTTCAACTATTTTTGGATCTATGGTTCATGTGGCCCTTGAGGAGGACAACCCAACATTCCAAGGCATGTGTAGAGGGGTGGAAGAAGGAAAAGTATTTGATTTTCAACATGTTTTTATGAAAATTCTAATGATTTTGCACAATTGGTGAAAATTGGACATTTGTATGTAGGACATCCTAATGCACATCCACCCTTGTTGAATTTAACACCTAATATTCAATCACATCTGATAATTTTTGAACTAGATCCAGTTTATCCAGTTAGACAAGATGGATGGATGCATAATCCCAACCCTCCTTTTACTGGTACCATGGAATGAAATCCCTAATCCTAATCAAGATATTCCTAAAGTTTCCAAGGCCATATATTCTAGCTTTGATTCATTGGTCCCTCTCCATGTTACTAAATATGTTAATATCCAAATCATGAGCTTATGAATGCAAACAAAGGGAAACAAATAGTCATCATGCAATTTTCACCCATGTCTTCTCAATATTCTTCACCATATCCTATTCTATCTCAAGTGTACACACTCTATTAATATACCTAATGTTATTTATATTGTTATGTATCCTCAATACTCTTCACCATATCCTATTCTATATCAAGTGTACACACTCTATTAATATACCTAATGCTATTTATATTGTTACTATCCCAGCTCGTCATAGCCAAGTCTCCTTTTCTACCTCACTATTAAAATCATGAATGAATATGGTGCTCTCTTACAAGGAAATACACCTGAAAGGCCTTTACCCTTTTATAAAATACCACACACCCACCTCCTTCTCCCATTATAGTCTAGATACACCATAGCAATTGATTTTATTTTTGAATTTATTAATGGAGTGCCACTCAAGTTGTTGGGGGCTATTTTGATTAATCATTCCACCAGACTAGATATTTTAGGGGGATACTTCTAGCCCTCTCATGTTTAGCACATTATATTTTTTTATTGAACATATAAAGGATTATGGGTACTTTATTTTAGAAGCTCATATAAGAATCAATATTATTTAAAATTATGACCATCTATATCAGTGTCCATTATGTGAGAACCACCATTTTTAGACTCAAATAGACACGTGAATGACACTATGACAACAACCAATAAAATATGGCATTGTTGACAATGGGAAGATGGGAGACTTTGAAAAAATATGGTCACAAAATTATGCAAGGGATCTAAAATCAACATGAATACAAATGATAAGGATGGAGGCTTAGTTGGAAAAACATAAAGGGAAATCATTATCTTGTAGGTGGGAGAAGATATAAATAGAGAGAAACTAAAGGAGTAGGGAGATATGTTAAAGGAATTGAAGAAAAATTTGCAACAAAAAACTGGGTTTGAAGGGATGAATAAATTAGTATCCCTAGTTGTCTCTATTGGTTCCTATGAAATTGGAGGGAAACCTGCACAGAGAATCTAGCTAGCAATAATGAACAACAAACTTGCAAAGTTGAGAGAATAATAGGAGAAGCAATGAAAGAACTGTATTGACTCAATGAAAGGATGGTAGTACTACACATGAAATACTATGCATGGATAAAATAATGTTCCTCAATAGAGATTCTTACAGAGATGTGGAGATATACAAACAACCAACAGAGTGAATTTGTTGGAATATTCTAGCCATCTGGACATTAGGATTATTGATTATTTTATGTTCCTAAATTCCTAGAGCTAGTTGTTGATCCCATATTTAGTTTCCTAGTGCATAGTCCTCATTGTTTCAGCATATGGAATATCTATTTATCATCATATCCTCCATTATACACCCATGTATGCTAACTAGGACCTAATGCTCCTATTCTCCTTAATTATAGATTAAGGGAACCATCCTTAATTTCACGCATCTCTAGATTTCTTCTGGCAATCATGACATCAGTTAGACACTAGTTAACTTCCTTATGTGCCCTACTTGACTATATCTACTCATTTTTTGAACTAAAACTCTCTAATGTTCCCTACATGCATACCTACCATGATTTAACTTCCACTCACACTCAGTTAACTGATCTCATCAGGGGTTACATCCAGTACTATGTCTAGCGAGAAATATAGTCTATCTAATCCTACCACATGCGTGGAGTTCAACTTCCTTGTTAGGATCACATATTTATTCCTTGGAGATTTATTATAAATTTAACCTTATTGGTGAATAATAATTATATGGGTTGTATACCAATTCAGCTTTCTCTCTTATGTTTCTGCTTCATTATTTTCTCTCCATTATTATGCTTATATATGTTGTAATTCTTGTGAGGTTACATTTGATTCAATATGTTCTTGTACAAATTATTATATGGTATCAAAGATTCCAGGTTGAGCATAGCTCATTTATAATCAATTAACTTCCATATATATCTTTACAGTGTTTGTTTTGCAGGTATTCTTGGTACAACAACATCGTGGATTCAAAGTAATTCCTGAATTTGAAGAGGAAAATTGCAAAAAACTCTATTGTTCAAGAAGAACTTCATGATTTATATCATATTAGTTCTCATACTCTTCAATTTTTTATCTTGAGGGTGATAAGTCAATTTTTTTCTATCCCATGCATGCTTCACAAGATGATGATGCACAATCTAGTGATTTCATGGAAATTTTGAAGGCTACATCAAATTTCAAGAGTACTTGTTCAACACTCCCAGCTAGTGATCTCATTCTTTCTACCTATTCATGTATGATAACTATCATAGTTACTTAATGTTCCTTTGAATATAGAGACTTTGCCATTGTTTTGTCACACATGAGACTCTTGTTCCAAACCTTTTTATTATCCTATTTATGTTTTATTTCAAATTATGAATATAAGTAGCCATCTATTGCAACTCATACACTCTATGAGCCTTTCTTAGGTTCTTTTTTTAGTGTGTTACTGGATGTTTTAAAGGTGGAATTTGAGTATGGAGTTGTTCCATTTACTCTCATTGTCACCCTTCTTGTCCACTATATGATTTTTATTGGCATGTGTTCTCAAATTTGCACAGAAGATGGAATACACAACCATTCGCTTGGAGCTGATTTTACTTTATCTGGATAAAATATTGGTTCAAATTTCATGTCTCTAACATACCACGTCTCATTTAGACCTGATATCAAGAAGTTCAAGTCTAGTGAACAACTTCATTTGCATGCATACTATGCATAGATCTAGCACATGATCCAGATAAGGGAGCAACAACCTTTTCTTCCCAAGAAAAAGATCCCTCTGGACATCTAATAAATTCCATGCCTACTTGGATCTAGTGTAGATTATTTCTTGTGTACCTCATGTCCAATTTTGAGGGAGGATTTTCCCCATGAGGTTTTTCCTCTTTCCTCATTTTACATGGACAAATAAAGTTGTAAAGGGTGACCTTTTCCTTTGTTGCTAGGATCTAATATTTTTTTTATTTTTCACATATTTTAGGCTTAAAGAGGGGTGTTGTAATATTCTATCTGTCTAGATATTGGGATTATTCATTATTTGATGTTCCTAAATTCCCAGACCTAGTTGTCAACCCCATAGTTAGTTTCCTAGTGCATATTCATCATTGTTTTCATCATCTGGACTATCTAATTATCATCTTAGCCTTGATTATCCACCCATGCATGCTAACTAGGACCTAATGTGCATATTATCCTTGATTTTAGGGGTCAAGGGAGCCATCCTTAATTTCATGAATCTTTGGAGTTCTTCTAGTAGTCATGACATCAGTTAGACACTAGTTAATTTCCATATATTCCCTCCTTGATTGTCTCTGTTAATTTTAGAACTGAAACTCTCTAACGTGCCTTGCATTCCTACCTACCATCAATTAACTACCACTCACAGTCAGTTAATTTATCTTGTCAGGTGTCACATCCAGTTCTATGTCTAGTCAAAATTCTAATCTATCTAAGCTTATCATATGTGTGGAGTTCAACTGCCTCTTTAGGCTACTGAACTTATTCCGTGGAAATGTATTATAAATGTAACCTTATTAATGAATAATAATCAGGTGAATTTTATAAAAATTGAGTTTTCTTTCTTATGTTTCCGCTTCATTATTTTCTCTCCATTATTTTTCTTATCTCAGTTGTAATTATTGTGAGGTTACATTTTATTCAAGATATTCCTATGCAAATTCTTATAGAATTTCCACCAAGTCCTAGTTAATTGGTCATACTGTCAAATTTTAACTTGCTAAAAACACAAGTGGAGTTGAGAGAATATCATGTATGTGCATGAATAGATAAGTGTAGTGATTCCCTATCTTCATGAAGGAGGAAAGGTCCCTTCCTGGTGATGATTCCAATGTTGCATGCAGCACTTGGTGATGATGTCAAAGTTTCCATACAAAACTGGAATCCACTAATCCAACTAAAGT
This sequence comes from Pseudotsuga menziesii, assembly GCA_001517045.1. Taxonomy (NCBI): domain Eukaryota; kingdom Viridiplantae; phylum Streptophyta; class Pinopsida; order Pinales; family Pinaceae; genus Pseudotsuga; species Pseudotsuga menziesii. Next base: position 455,772 of record LPNX010018620.1, on the reverse strand, counting down.
GTAACTGAGTTATGATTGAATAGGACGTGGTACCTTTTTCTAGGTGATAATATTCTCATCTATGGGAGAATATCTCAAACGAAGGGCTCCTAAACATAGAATAAATAAACATATGAATAGAAATACTAGGTGGGTGTGTAATATCTCCAATACTCTCCATGAATCACTATGGGGAGTACACAATGAATGGGTTCAATAAAACGTCCATGTTAGGTGCCCATTTTACAATGCATATAAAGACAAAAAACCTCATGGGAACCCCCCCGGAAAAATACGATGTTGAAAAAGTAACGCAGATGCTAGGAAATTATGTCTTTCACCCCAAGAAGGTCTCATAGAAAGTGGAATTTATGCTTGGTGAAAGTATCCATGAATATGTTTGCAGTCTATTTAGAAGGAGGATAGTACTACAAGTAGATGATCTCATCATTTACTAGTCCTATGATGTAATGCATGTGGAGCTCGATAAGTTTTGTTCTTTGTTGTTATACTAGATCTCTGCAAAACTTCAGTGTGCTCTGATCATCACACCAAATGATAATGAGATAATGGCATATATGGCCTCCTCTATCATCCTTAAATACCGTGGGGCACTCTATTGTATCTTGTATTAATTCCCCTGATCCTCATTCTATCATTTATATCCAACTCTAACCATAGTTTTTATACCAATTAACACATCAGACTTATATAATTTATTATGGTCACTCAAACACATATGATTTCATACAAAACATTACATCCAATTCATGTGACAACGATAGTTAAAAATGGTCAAGAAAATCCATGCAAACACCTTCTTTTGACGTGAAATGCAAACAATATACAAGCAAAAGCTACCATGGGTTCCCATTATCTATCCACGACAATGTAATCCGTTGTCAACCAAAAATAAAGCTTTGAACTATACTCGGTTCATACTTGTTTGAGACCTTTCATCTGTGATAAATTTAAATAACAATTTACAAGGATAGGGATTGAAAATACCAACACATCTATCTACACAAGGATAGTTAAAAACAACTAAATATAAATGTCATAAACATCTAGACATTACAATAGAATTACAGTACAACAATTATTTACTCAGTGGAATACAATAATACATGGTCTCTCTATTCCTTATCAATTTACCATATAATTCATACAAAAAAATTACTCCTACTAAATTCTACATGAATGCTACAAGAATTTACAAACAACCAGACATTTGTGCATATCATAAACTAGAAAATAGACACATCTAGAGAAATAAATTATCTATGAAAATGTAATCATAAGCAGAACATAACGAAATATTCTACTTATATTAACAAGAATTGAACTGAATACAAGGGAAGGACATTCCTCCCAGATGTAGGTTCTTTCAATCCATATCTTTCTTTGACAAAACCACCCCTGAGATAGGGCTATCAATCCACAAGGGCTAAGTGCTCTTATCATCTATACACTACTCAAACATCTAAACAACTAGCTATTATACCACCCTTTGGTACAAAACCCCTTACGCAGTTGTCTCAATCCTTAATATCCTTCCCCATCAACTTGCACAACACCAAGAACAAGCCTCCTTCTTTGATCTAGCAGTCCCTCAGATAACCTCCAATTCCCTATCGACACTTAAGTATATATTAGATAGGAAATATTTGAATTGGGACTCTAGAGAATGCAACTACAGTACATGTTCTTGTCACACATCGGTTTTTTCCAAGGTTAAGGAATGCATGGATTGCATATGGTCTCTTTGGTTTTCAAATGCCACGCTCAAGTACCAATTTCCATAATTTCCTTGGTGATGTTCAAACCATAACCCATGGAATTTGTGTGTGCATGAATTAATCATGACGAACCCCTCATCCACTAAACTCTTGACTTTTATATATGCATGGATTAAGGATGCCGTATGGATTAATAAATGCATGGCTTAAGGATACCATTTGGATTGTTAAAAAAATATCCCTTCATCAAGGTTTAGGAACCTAGTTTTAATGGCTATACTAATATTAACAAGTTAACCTACCATGGTCTTTTTTTCACCTTGTCCCTGGTTGAAGGATCCTAGTCAACTAGTGGACTAGTTGGCTAGGTCCTCCCAACAGATCATAGTTAGGTCAGTCTCGACCTATTGGGCGGTTAACTAAATTTATGAGTAGTTATAAGTATGAAAATGTCTTGAATCATATGTATTTATATATGTGTGGTGGTGAGTCGGATGATGGGATATACCTTTTTGTACATAATGTTCATTTAATAAGAGACAACCCATTGATTCTACCACTACTTGCATTCTTTCTTGCATCTCTATATATGTTTGTACCATCGTATGTTAGATTACACTACTGGTAACCTTATGTAATCCCGTAGATTACAAGATTGGTTTCATTGATTGTAGTACGAAAATCAGGATAATAAGATGATCTTGTCTACATATATTATCACAAAGGGAGAAATTAGAGATTAGTGGAATCCTAAAATAATGCATTACATCCAGAACTATGCTAGAAGAAACAAGTTGATGCTTGCATAGGCCAAATAAAAATTCTTCATTCAATCTCATGAAATATTCATAGAAACCATTCCCCACGAAATAAAGAAATTCCTTGACGTTGTTCATGACCAAGTTAGATTCCCAGAATGAAAGATTGTTAATGTACAAGATCTATAACGAAGGAAAGACAAACCTGTACAACTGCCTCGAAAATATATGCAAAGACTTTTTTGAAGAACAAGTTGTGGAAGAAAGGAATTTTGTTGATCAAATCAAAAATAGATTTTACATTGACCTTCATAAAGGAATTTTTTTCAATACGAAGCTTATTATATAAATTTCTAATTGAAAATGGAGCCAGACATATAGTCGAGCCTCAACCCCTACTGAGCATGCCTACATCATCAAACTGGGAACAAAAGAAAAAAGAATGGGAATGCTTTGTTAAATAAGGTGAGTGGGAATACTTCTTGAGAAAATAAAAACTATTTTTGAACCTACCATCATCGAATAAGTAGTTAGGTTGGAAATGGGGGGGTCGTCAATTGTGTGTTATGAATAAAATAAAATAAATATGTTAGCTGACAAGAAATACAATAATGAATCCTTGTAATAAGTTAAGTCCACTCTTACGAAATAAGTGCCCAACAAATCATAAAAATATAATAGACATCTAGAAGAAAAAAAGGTACATATGAGGAAAGCAGTTGCGAGATATTGCAAGTCCATTACAAGAGAAGCTACAAGTAAAGAAACCAACTGAGATGGTCAAGCAACCAAAATTCATGCCTAATTCGAGGAAAAATTGACCAGAGGAGAAAGAAGGTGGGGTGTTGACATCGTAAGAGAGGTCACACACGATGGTTATGACCCCACAATATTTGCAAATTGAAATTTCAGATGCCTCGATTCCTGTCGAGTTTGTACCAATGATAAAGATGACTAGGCTGACTATTAGACAAATCATCAAGTTTGATATGGTATTGATACTAGGAGACAACATGATATGGATTTGAGTATATCAATGTGGAAGGATTATGGATCGATTCATGATTCAACATCCATATCATGGAAATTGGATCACCTTCACACCCGAATTCAGAAGACGCTCTTTTAACTTATTCTATTCAAAACATATGGAGGTACCATCCCTTCCAACAACATTATTGATTGAAGCGTCCAATCCATCGGACATCCAACCTAGCGATGAAAAGTCTGTAGAAAAGGTAAGTTTGTCATGGTATAAGTCACATCCACAAGAAGTTAGCATAGGTTGTGAAAAAGTAAGAAATCCATTCAATCACTCTACTTAAGTAATTATACAAACACAAGGTAAAAATATCAATACTTTTAACATGGCTTATCGGATTCTTGTAAACACTCCTATTTTTTAGGGGGATGGAGACCCTAAGTAACATTGTTTTTTTTTAATCACTTTGGAAAGATAACCTCATTGATGATGAGAACGAACAAATTACACAATTTGTAGGGGTATAAAAAATAGATCACTTACATGGTACATGAATTTCATTGAGGAAGGGCCCAAGTCAAAGCAACAAATAACATATAATTTTTTAGAAATTTTCAAGGATGGTGAAACTAAGCACTTGGATAGAAAAAAATTAAAGGAAATCAAGCGAAGAGTAGGATAAACAATACATGAATATGACAGAAGATTTAAAGTTCTCCTAATCCAGATGCCATCCAAGATTTTGTAATCCAATTTTTTGTTGCAGGAGTCCAACCACGAATCAAGACACCATTTTTTATTCATGAATATATGGCATATGATGATGTGTTGAATAATACCCTAAGGGTCAAGTCAAATGTATATTATTTTATTGGTACAATCGATAGAAGACTAGAGGACAAAATTGAAACTATACAAAGGCCACTCCATCACCTCACTATGAGGCATAATCACCTATGGTGTACCACATGCTTGGAGGAAGGCCATACTAGATATAATTGCCCTTTAAATCAGTGAACAAGGTACGATGACGATCAATATGCATATAAAATAGAAATGAAGCAACTCGAGGAAGCTCCCATAATATTACCCAAAGAACAAAAACTAGTGAACTTCCACATGACTGAAACAAGTTACTTCAGTGATATCTATGAAATATATGAGCCTCATTTGATAGTCGATTGTGCCTACAATGATGAAAATGTGAAACCAAAATCATGTGGCATATGTAAAACAATGGAACATTCAATTGTAGAATGTATTAAGAAATTAAAAACCAAGGCTAGCTATCATATAGTATATCAAACGCAAACCTTTGAACGTAAAGGTCCAGACAACCGCAACAATGACCACCACAACAATGCAAACAACCGATGAGGTGGACACAATGGTCGCAGAAGATATAGAAATAAAGGAAATTTCCCAATGGGAGATGGGAAATCATGGTGCTAATTTTCTATAGTGAAGAACATATGAGTCCCAACTTCCCATGGAAAATTTTTGTACAAAATGTGTTGTGGGGGACCACAGTCTAGAAGAGTGCCCCAACATGTTATAAATATTGCATGATAAAAAGAATGTTAATCTCTTGTCTAGTGTCCCTAAAAATGAAGCATGGACTACTTAAAACTTGCAAGTGATCACTAGACAACGCACAAAGATAGGAGGAGATAATCCTCATATTACAATAATATAGAGAAAAGAAGATAATTGTCCTAACCCATTTAAGAAAAAATAAATATTTTGCAATGCTACAAAAAAAATGATGAAATTTCTGCTAAGGAAAAAACTAAAGAATCTAAAAATCAAACACTTAAGGATTTATTACAGCTTCTAACCAAATAAGCAGTCATTGCACATTTAATTGATCTAATCTATCTCATCAGAAATACTTCAAGGAATTAAAGAATTGATAAAAACCTTTGCAACCTTAATAAAAAAGATAAAGTCCATATCAACCCCTTAGTTGATCTTGAATTTGAGGGGTTCTAGATTTCACAAGTCATCCTCGGCTTTAGGTAACAGGATAGTATAATGACAAGATCCACATGGAAAATCCTAGGTCAGCCTTGGCTAGTCGAGTATGGAATCTATCTTAAACTCACAAACCAAGGATTCATTGAACCCATCAATGTTGGAAAAATGTGAACACAACAATCATGGGTATTAGCACACATATTGATTTTTAAATTATTGACCCAAGACAAGGATCTAGTAGTCCTTCCTAGAATTAGTACGTCATCCTTGGGGTTGGAATATGAAAGCCTCCATTTCTCTAGAAAAGATAGAATAAAACTAAAAGGAGAAGGCAAGAAATTCATACTACCTGTTGATCAATTTGAAGGAAAACCTCGGGTGGAACCAGACAATCATCACAAAGATATAAAAAAATTATACCAATTAATACAAAGCAACGAAGATTCAATAGAACCATACAAGTTTGGAGTAATTCACTTAGGTTCTCCTATGTTGATTAGATGACACTCCAACTCATAATTGTATGACTAACAAATTGAAAATTATGAAAACATGCAAGAGAATGTTGGACGGTTGAAGTTATACCACAACATCCAAATGAAAATGTTTTGTAATAACTGTAATACCTAATATCCTAAAAAAGAGAACAAAGGAGTATACAATCCTTGTGCCAGCCAAAATTCAAGTAACGAACCTACTACCCCTGTGATATAAATAATGATACTCCCCAGTGATCCATGTGTATTCGGTATCGAAAAATGCTAGGGAGAAAGGATAGTTATAGAGCTCAGTTGAAGCATTCATGGGTCAAGCACCTCGATGGTGGGACACCCATTAGTCGAGAATACAAACTAGGACGATTGCTTCAACATATTTCATTGAACAATTTGGTGGGAAAACTAACAGCCCATGTACAAATTAGCAAATTCATCCAAGGTCAAGATCCATTCAAACACATTAGAAATTGTGAAAAATAATGAAAACAAGCAGGATATAGAGATGAGATATTTTTTCCACATTTCTTTCCAAATACACTAGACAACCTACCTACCAAATGGTACAAAATGGAAGAAGCTAGACATGAAACCTTCACATGGGAAATTCTTAAGGGTAATTTTATTAAAGACTTATCTTTCTTTCCTTGTTGACGGGCTCGATTAGTCCTTTCAATTAATCAGGACATGGGAAATCAAGATTACTCCTTTCAATTATCTTAAGACGAACTTCATCAAACAAAATTGACAAGTGTTCTACCCAAAGTATTAGAGATACGCAACAAGTCTCAGAGACAATATTAATTCACAAATTAATATTCATAGATTAATGACCGACCATCAGTGGTATAAAAGATCAAATATATCAAATAAACACATTCATTTGATACACATCACATATATTAATTCCAGCATGGAAGCATCATTATTAGAACCAACATATGCATACAAAAAGGTTTGATAATTAATAAGACAAACAGATTAGAAGATAAACTGAAATTCATTAAACACATTCAATGAGTAACAATGAAACATAAAATGAGATAGATGCAATTTTATTCATCTGCAAAACATTACAAAATGGTAAAAACACAAACTTCCCTGTTATGTCTCAAAGTAGTCTTGTCTCCTACATATTCCTTAAGCTTTTTCTCTGAAAAGTCCCCCCTACTACTTAGGAAAATCCCTCTTTAAATAAGATTACAAACTTACAAGAAAATAAAATATTCCCAAAACATGGGATTACACTATCAAATAGTTTCTAGGATTGGCCAAGAGCGGAACACAACTTGGAAAATAGGTCCACAATGTGATCAACTTCCTAAAAGTGAGCATTCCTCAACTGAAATTCGGTCTTGCAAATTTGGGAGGAAATATCCTCCTTTTTTATTTTCTTCCATTCTTTGATGAATAGCTATATCCGATCTATTGAAGCATGGGGAGCTTCGATCCATTTCTTGATTTCCTGCACCATGATCTAACTAATTTGCTGAATCAACTCTTTGGTATCATCAAAAAAATTCTCCACTTGTTCCAACTGAATTTTAGACAAAGGTTCCTGACTGATAGGATATAGAACCGGTAAACCCAAATAGGTTAGAAAATTCTTTGAACCTGACCACCTCTGTTCATAAGCCATTTTTCCTCCATTGATTAGAGTTTCAACAGAATCGCAGATACCTTCCCACATCTCAATGGCAACTTCAGTTTTTTTGTCTTGTAATTTGTCTAAGATTGGTCAGCCATGAGGTTTTTCCTTAATATTCTTTTCCCAACCCATTACTTGTTCTAAAACAGTGGATGCTGCTCCCATATGATCATGGTGATCCTCAAGGGTTTTAGAATGCTTGGTAAACTTGTCGTACAACCCTTGCATCTCATCAAAACAAGTATATAAATATATCATAGCTTGTCGCAATTCTTGGTGTACTTTACAGAGTACCTGTTTGAAATCCTCAAGTGTCAGACCCAGAAAAGAGGAGGATTTTGAGGCTAGATGGGAATCTTTCAGCTGTTGATTGATGAGAGAAATTTTCTCTACCTGTTGCTAATTCAGAACTTCTGCATTCCCAAGTTATTGCTTGAGTTGTTCAACTTTATTTTTCCATTATTGTACCCTATCTTCATGTTCTCATTTCAACTGGTTGATTTCGCGTTCATGCCTATGTTTTGCTTATGCTAAGTCCTGTTTGGATTTCTACAATTCCTTCTCTTTTTCACCAAGAGCCAAACTTAATTGTGAAACTGAGATAAAATTATCTCTTGCGAAAACTCCCATAGAAGTTGTTGTGTCCATTTCTCCTTGTTGGATATTAGTTGTGTTTTCCTTCCAAATGATTTGATTAAGGGAGGGAGTCTATTTAGATGAACTGTCCCTGGCTCTCTTGCCTCCCCTATTTACCACATCTTTGTCCTTTTTGCTCCAATATTATTTTCCCATATATACCTAGCATCTTCTCCAAAGTCTGCCATCACTTCCGATGATGAAGTGTTTTGGTGCTAGGTGGTGACCAGTGAATCAGTTTGGGTCTGATTTAGGGGGATTTCTATGCTGAGGGGAGGGATGTTCATAGGAGCATAAGTAGGGGTAAAGGTAAGGGATGGAAAAGAATTAAATATAGGAAAAAATTCCTTTTGAAGAAGACTCATAGGGGAAAAATAATTGTTCACCCGAGGAGGTTGGGAAATTGGGGACTTTGTGATAGGGTGGGGTGGTGAAAGAGGAGGAGGAGAAGTACGAATATGTGAGTCAACTAAAATTGTGGGAATTCCAGTAGTAGCTCCCATTATTGATTAGAGATTCACCTCAGAAAAATAATGTTGGTAATATGATGAACCTAACATATTGGGAAAACCTTGAAGATTGGGAATGGATGACAAAAGGGTATTCAAAACAACTTCTGGTTTAATAGCAAGGTCTTCTTCCACGTCTAGATCACTATGCACATCGTGAATTTCAATATGAGCCAAAGATAAATAAATTACCTTTTGTGTAGAATAATATTGTACAAGTGTTTGCTCTTGCTTACCAATCGGGAGTGAAGGCATGGGATTTTCTTTTGTGGGTGCTTCTGGCAGTTGGGCCTGTTTAGAGCCTGCGTCAATATTCTGTCTTTTAGGATGTACTTTAGCCATCTCTGCATGAGGTTGTAGTTGGGAACTGATTTTTTCAAGATTCCTCTTGGATTCTTCTCCTTTCTACAATATATCTTCCATTGAAACAATACCAGGAGTGGATGGGCCATCAAGGATACATTTACCCTTGTACTTGGGTTGAACAACAAGAGCAGCATAAGAGCTTGATGCGTGTTCTCTTGCTTCTTCTTCTGTCTTATCCTTTTGAATATCTTGTTTTATTTTGAGCTTATCTCCTCTTTTAAGGAGAACTCTTATCTTAAGATCCTTTTGATACTGGTACAAATGGGACTTGGTATGTGGATCGGTGATTTTCCTCATTGCCTCCTGAAAATTGGTAGCTCCTCGGAACATGGAATCATCAGGATCACTTTCATGCACATAATGAAATTTAACATGCTCATGAGAAAAGAGATTAGCCAAATAATCCATTGGGTCATTCGTTCTTTTAAATGCCTCCCCCAAGTTCATAACAGAAATCTCCTTTCCCAGCAAGGATGCATGAGCAGGATTTTGTAGTGTAAGGATGCCAAGATTCATAGGAAATTTGGGCCAAGCCCTCTTCTTATGTTTGGTCAACTTGGAAAAAACCCCATCAATGAAAGTCTTATAGGCGAATTCTTGAAGCACCATTCGCTCGGGAACTATTCTGGGAAGCAGGTGGACTATATTGCTTCCCCAAATCCTTATGTAAGAGAAATATTCTCCTACATACTAGTCGCCATACACTGAAATGAGTTCCCTAGAGCCTTGAGAGAATGCAGGATCATCATCTTTAAAAATTTTGAAGTACATCGACCCATGAAATAGGTCACAAAGCTCATAAACTAGAGGGATGAAATTGTCGTCCCACATATCAGAGAAAAATATATAAACTGGTGGAGATTTGTCACTCCAATAGCAATTTAGGGTCAGGAAAGAAGAAGATGCGTGGAATGCATCCATCATGAACCCTGACATCTAGAAAACCGGCTTTCAATTTGATGGGGTTTTCTGATATTTTTTTATTTCATCTCATAAATTGCAGAACAAAATTTGCGTCCAATTAAAATAATCACCTATGAGAAAAATATAGTGGGCCGCAGGAACCCATTGTTCCGTGAATGATGAACAGTTTGGTAACCCATATAACCTACAAAACATGGCATCCAGCAACGAGAAGGGCTCTCTGAACCAAGAAATTGGATATGCCGGAAGTGAAGCAGGGATGACTAGTGTTGGGTATTCCATCCAAGATTTCACTACTTCTTCCTAATTGAATTTGGCAAGGGTTTCGTCAAAAAATTTCGACGAGAGAAGCTGCTTGGGGGTTTCCAAAGCGTAAGACCTCTCAAATACATATGGATGGAACGAAGCAATAGCGGTATTATCCATATCATGAAACACGCATTGCTTAGGGTCGACATGGTCCAATTCCCACTTAATAGGGTATGTGTAAGGCATGAATGGAGGTCTAGAAGCAATGCAATGGAGCTAAGAATTGTGAATATGAAGGTAAGTAGGTTGGTCATGGGTGACAAAGGAAAAATCATCATTGTCAAAAATAACGTAAATTCTAGACTAGTTCAGATACGAGGTGTCAGACACACACCCACTGGTGTCAGTGAAAACACCAGCATTGGGATCTTTGTTCTTCTTCTCTTGAAGAGTTATTTTAGATCGAGTGTTCCTAGTCATGGCAAATGCCTTCTTTGATTGGATTTTGGTGACCATGTCTGAAAATGATGTGAGTTCAAATTTAACAAAAAAAATGATTAGGGGGTGACAACTTACCGGTGGAAATGCTCAGAAAGTCACGAGTATGTACGCTGGGACACGGAGGAAATGCATAGTAAAAACCTTGAGCAGAGTGAAAAAGCATGACTAACAATGGTAAAAAATTCATTGTAAGTTCGAATCTTAAAAAAAAACCAACTCAAACGGCTAAAAGAAAATGAGCCGTAGATTTCATATGGATAGATGGACAAGATAAGGTGGCAGGATAGGATATAAAATTTGTCAAGATTTACTTTCGTGGTTTCTGATTTTCGATTTGCAAAATCAGGAATCGAAAATCGAAAAACAAACATTTAGTAAAAAAAATGTGATGTCTCCGGTTTCTAAGATCAAGAATATCGGAAATCGGAAATCAGGAAAGTAGAAAAAATTATTAACTAGAAATGACAATTCCAGTTTCTGAGATCTGAAGTATCGAAAATCGAAAATCGGGAAAGAAACCTTCAATTTTATCCTAAACTGAAACTTCCAGTTTCTGATACTCGAAAATTGGGAAAGTAGATAAATCATAAATCGAAAGCAATATTGCCGATATCCGATAAGAGGAAAATCAGAAATAGGAAATCAGGAAAGTAAACAAAATTATTAACAAAACTGGATTTTTCCGGTTTTCGTTACCTGGAGGTCGAAAATCGGAAATCGAAAGTTTGACTTTTATTTATTTGAAAACACAAGACTTTCAAGATCTGAAATGTCGGACTGGAAATCAGGAAACTAACTTCAACATTCCTCCAAACAAAGTGATTTTTGTTGTCTGATTTTGGAAGCGGGGAATCAGAAACTTTGAGCAAGTTTTAAAAAATGAATAAAGGTCCCAAAAACCCAAAAAATCCAAAAAAACAAGGTTTATTGAAGAAATTTATTCAAACCAAACAAAACAACATAGAACTTACAACTTGATAATTTCCCTAAGTGATGAAGGGCCAGACAAGCTAGTCAAGGGGGGTCCCTATTTTGATGCTTCAAACTGGGGATCTGTTGCAGGCATCAGCATGCCTATAGAATAATGCCTTTGGGAAGTAGTACAAGAGCTACATCAATTTATTAAGGTGACATTAAAATAGGGTGAACGAGACAATAAGAATTCCCAATTAATACCACAATGTACATTAATCTCATCTGAACAAAAACCATCATCCCACGATTGCACTCGCCTACATATGTAAAATGACAAAAGTGAAGGAAAGAGCTTCCAGTGGAAAAAGAACCACCCTACAGTAAATAATCTAGTAAGAAGAATTTTGAAAATATCTATTAAAGATAAAGAGGATATGGATAACAACAAGATTTCCCCCCATCATTCATAGAATCTATAGAAGGAGAATGACCTATCAATGAATAAAAGGCACCTAAATCGATGGACACTCAAATAAATAAAAGACAAGTCAATATATCCAATGATGATAGACCAAATATGGCCAAAATAGGGGATTATTGGATAGACCAATAGGTAGTAGAGATTACAAATCTACTAAAAGAATACTAGGATGGCATCGCTAGGGATTAAAAAGAACTGAAAGGATTAGTTCATGAAATGGGAGAAATGAAGATTGACATAGAACCATATGCCAAACCTGCAAACAAACAACCATACAATATGGATCTTAAATATAAAGATATAGTTAAAAAAGAAATTGAGAATATGTTAGAAGTTGGGATAATCTACATAGTTGATCAGTCTGAATGGGCCATCCCGAATGGTCGTACAACCGAAAGAACATGATTCAAAGAAGCTCATAATCTATGTCGACTTTTGAGGACTTAACAAAGTTACATTGACGAGCCGGTTTCCCATACCCTTTGCTAATGAGATTATTAATGAAGTTGTAGGCCATGAATGCTACTAATTATAGATGGTTTCTTAGGATACAACCAAGTACCTATTACCAAAAAGGATTAGAATAGGAAAACATTTGTGTGTGAATTCAAATCATTTACATATAGAGTAATGTCGTTTGGATTGAAAAATGCACCTGTCATCTTTTCTAGAATTGTCATGAAATATTTTCATGGATATTTATATAAAATCATGGCAGTATAATTTGATGATTGGACGGTCTACTCAATGCTAAAAGACAATACCCAATTCCTTCATCTATTGGAGAAGATGCATCTTTGTGATATACCACAACCATAACCTAAGGCATAAGCACATCTCAATCGACAATCTTGTGTTACTATACAAAAGCAGGATAAAAGGGAAGCTGAAGAAGTTGCACACTGCATGGCTAGGACCCTATATATTCAAAGAATTAAATAATAATGGATCAGTTCATCTAAATAAACTGCAAGGACATGTATTTATCAAAGTTGTTCATGGAGAATGACTAAAAATATATAATACGTAATTAGGCTTGGCAACAACCAATGGTTGCATCACCATTGGTTGACCGTTGTGACCTAGGTTTGCACAATATTTTTTCAATTAAGATTATTTTATTAACATTCTAACTAGCTCGTTTAAAACAAAAATTGTTATAGAACCAACTTAGATGGACTATCTATAAAATGGTAACTAAGACATGGATATTGGCAGGTTGTGGAATCTTCAGCACAATGACAGTTGACTGGGAAGCATAATAAAACCAAATTATTGCAAAAATTTCAAGCAAAAAGAGAACCCCACCAAGATTAGATCATCAAAGAGCCCATATTGACATATCATTGAGCAAGATAAATAAGCACCAGAAAGGAAGACCACCAACGGACTCACCTTCAGGTCAAGAATATATACTTCAATGACTGATGAAGCCACTCACACCAAACACACTTAGTCATCTCATAAATAGGACCAAGGTAGAATCATGCATCACAAATTTACTCACATGTACTAGATAGTTTTCCTCCATAAATGTTGTAGTTAATGCAGTCACCTACTCAAAATAATTACCCATTGAAGGATGCACCTATAAAATATCCACTCGAAGACATTTGGCAGTAATTTTGTCTTGATATTGAAAGATTAGAGATCGTACCAAACATTTCACCAAAATTATAAAATCCAGTGGAAACGTTTGTTCCTTCTAAGAAAATGGCACCCAAGAAATCAACAGCAGTTACCAGATCTTCCAAAGCAATAGAAAAACTCTGCATCTTGGAAGAAGAAGCTACCATAACCCCTCTTGAAGCTAAACACCATAGAATTAAAAACATTTGTATAGAAGAGCATGCATGGACAAGATATTGGACCAATCTCTGTGAATGGGGGATTCGAGATGACAAATGGATTGACGATGCAAATAAATTATCCATATAAAATATTAGACACTACCTCAATGCAAGATTGATGGATAATTTTGGAAATCTGGAAGATTTGATTTCCAAGTACATTGTTAGCAGGTATCACAACGACGAGCTCTGGTTTGATGAGCCATTTGGGATAAATGATTTTTTCATAGCACATATTACAGACCTACCTAACACAAGTCTAGTAGTACCAATTTGTAGAAGACTGTCACCCCTGGTTGAAGAACTTAGAGGAATCCCACAAGGAAAGAAATCTAAAGGCATCGTTATCATCAAAATTACCTACCAGTCATGCAAATTTGTAGCCATCATCATATCTATCTTTTTGACTAGCTCCGACCGACCTTTTGACATTAAACTTGAAATTCTAGAAGTAATAAAAGTTGTCGCCAAGGAAGAAAAAATTTGCAACTGGGTTGAATACCTAGCTAAAATTTTCAGAGAAAATTGTGAGAAATGGTAGGAAAACATATAATTAATCCAATTTTTGTCTTTAATGACTTGGATAACAATGTCAAAAATCCTACCATTGGGCCTCACCAACTTCACTAGGACAGACATATCGCTAATGACTGATTTCAAAGTATTCTCTCCTAAAGGATGCCCCCAAGGTTTGAAAGTCACCAAAATATGGCTATATAATTGACTCCAAGTATTGAAAGATACTTTAGTATGAATAGAGAGTTCCCCATAGGCCCATCATAGTCTTCCATCGACTTCTCATATCCAGCTAGACTTGGACCATGCAAAAGTGTGGTTCATGGAAAGGAAGTGGGGAAACCCCTAAGAGCTGGACTACTACCCGACGATCCAGGAAATATTCATAGACTTGTCCCATCATTTTAGTGAACTCCTATAGTATACTTTGATGATTGGATGATCTACTCAATGTTGAAAGGACATATCCAATTCCTTTTCCTATGGCCGAAAAGATGAAGACATATACAACTATCACTAAATATCAAAAAGAGCATCTTTGTGACCCCTATTGGGATACTATTGGGACACGTTGTCTGCAAAGATGAGATTAAAGTTGATTTGGTGAAAATTACAGTAATTCTTGACTTAATTCCACAAGTAAACCAGAATAAAGTAAAAATAGTTATAGGTCGTACAAGATATTACTGAAAATTCATATGATATTATTTTGATATGAATTATCCCCTTGAAGAGCTCCTGAAAGAAAATTAAGAATTTATATGGACAGAAGAATGCATAGCATCATTCGATCTCTCAAGTGAAAACTTGACCAAGATCCTATACTACACTTCCTGAATTAGTTGATCAAATTTCATGTACACATCAACGCATCCAACATTGTGGTCGGCGTTGTTCTAACTCAACCATATGACGATGACATGGAATATCTTAACACCTATGCCAATTAGAATCTTAATAAAACATAAAGTAATTAAATTATGAAATAACACAAATGACTCATCATGATCTTTGCATTACAAAAGTATAGATATTACTTGCTAGAAAATCCCTTCATATTTTATACTAACTATCAAGTGCTAAAATAGATGGTGAACAAACCTCTACACCATGGTCGAATATGCAGATGGCTACCCTTATTTTAGGAATTTGAGTTTGAAATAATTTTCTGACCACGAAAGACAAACATCAAACCCAGTCAACTTTCAATAATAGAAATAGGGGAAGGACATGTAGGCATCGATGATGAGCTTCCTGACACACATATATTCAGAGTCGAAGCTATGCCGATAGAAATAGAAGATATAGCTTAGTTTCTAGAAGAGGGACAAGGCTAAGAGGAAAATTCAGAAAGAAAGAAAAAATATTAGCAATGAAGGCAACACCCTATACCCTCATCAATGGGTATCTCTACAAATTGGGCCAAGACAACATACTCCAATGGTGTGAGCTTGAACATGAAATAATCTCTATCATACAAGAGGCACACTCTGGACCAACAAGAGGACATTTTCATGTTAACACAACTGCAATGAAGATTTTACAATTTGTATTGTGGTGTCCATCGATATATAAAGATTGTAAAGCACAAGTCTAAAGATGTGATAACTTCCAGTGGAGAGGTTGACCCCTACGACATCATGAGATTCCCTTTATCTTTGTAAAACCTAGCCTTAGTTTTGTGATCTAGGCGATCGAATTCATCGGACCCTTACCAATCCTAGGATGACGGACCGGTGTGTGACATATCATCACAAAATTTGAATATGTTACCAAATTATGGTGGTTTTACATTTTCTCTATGTCCATTTGTTTTTGTTTATGAATTTCCCACACTAATGTTTTTACCTCTAACAACTTTTCCATGGATGTGTGGAAGCCACCCATCATCCATTTTTACTCTTCTATACTTTCTCTATGACCTAACCTATGATTGTTTTTAATGTGAAATTGTATCTACAACATGTGATCATATCATTAAGAGTTTATTAGATGCATTTAAAATCGAAAAATTTACCCAATGGTCATATTCTAAAATTCTAGAAAAATTAATTTATTTGACTTTTTTGTCAAATAAGAGCCATACTATGGCCTTAGACTCTATTTCTCTTCATAGAACCACTAATACAAACCTCCACATTACTGCCATGTGATTGGATCATGGGATATTCCTTTCATCCTTCTCCATTGGTCCTATCTATCAGCCCTTTCCTAACCAACTCCTCCATACAACTCCGATGACCTTTCTCTAATGCCTCTATGGCACATCACCCTTTCCCTATTGGCCTTCACAAAGTGATGACATTTTTTCAACCTTGATGTGTTATCAGTGATGCTCCTATGGAACTGGGTTATCAAACTTACTTTTGGAAATTTCAATTCTCCTGCCAATATACTATTGCCGTCGTTCATGTGGCACCACAAAATTTATCCTACCGCTTGATTTCTTTAATACAACATCATTGATATTCCATCAACATTGAATACTTTCCCCTTTCCTAACATATTTTTCCACTTCTCCATCCATTCCATACTTTGTGGGGCACCCGTCGATTTGTCATCAGGCCTTCCTCTGATGTTCTTGTATACTTTTCCTATGTTGCACCTGTAGACCTATTCTCTGCTAAACCCATATATTTTATTCATATTTCCCATTTATTTCTCTCCATTTCACTTGTGATCTCTTCTCTGCAGCACCCATGAACTTCTATCTGTGGCACCCATAGACTTCTCTCCATGGAGCTCACAAACTCATTCTCCACTATGCTCGTGGACTTCTTCTCCACTAGACCTGTGGACTTCTCTCTATTGAACCCACAAATTTCTCTCCACCACATATGTGAACTTATTTTTAATTCACCTATAAATAACTCTAATTTTATCCCCTTGACAGCCAATAGTCTTCTACCACTTTCTGTTGTGGTGGGTCTCCATTGTGCATATTACAATACTCCATAAAACTAAAAATTTCAAAGCTTCTCCCATGCACTTTTGACTTTAACCCCAAGATACCCCTTGTCATACTCCCATGAACATATGTCTTCCCACACTTCACACCTAGCCAATAGGGAGTTACAATGGACTTTCCTCGGACTAAGGATTCTCTGCAGGGGAAATTCTATCAAACACTTCCTATACAACTGACCAATCTACTTGTTAAAATGGGTTTCCAACCCAAATGGTATTAGTGTTGAAACCATCGCTCTGATACCACTTTGTAACATACCCGACCACCTCTGTTGTCAATAGATACCACAAGGTAATATGTTGTATCTTGTCTTGTCGCCTTTGATACCCATTTTGTCATTTATATCCAATTCTAACCATAGTTTTTATACCAATTAACACAAAATACTTATATAATTTATTATGGTCTCTCAAACACATATGATTTCATACAAAATGTTATAGTCAATTCATGCGACAACTGCAGTTAAATAGAGTCAAGCAACTATGTGAAAAAATGTTCTTTTAACAATAAATGCAGGAAATATGCAAGCAAAAGTTAACCATGTCTTTCCATTATCTATCCATGAAAATGTAAGCCTCTATCAACTGAAAAGAAAATATTTGAGCTTTACTCGACTCATACCTATCTAAGACCTCTAAACTTTGATAAATTTAAACAACAACTTACAGGGGCAGAGATTGAAAATCCAAACACATATATCCACATAGGGATAGTTAAAAATAGATAAATGGAATTTTCATGCAGATAACTACATCTAGGCATTACAGTAGAATTACAGTGGAACAACAATTCACATGGTAGAATAAAATAAATACATGGTTGCTCAATTTCCTATCAATTTACCGTACAATTCATATAACATAATTACTCCTACTAAATTCTACATGAATGCTACGGGTAATTACAAATAGCCATACATTTGTGCATATCATAAATTGGAAAATAGACACATTCCTAGAAAGAAATTATCTTTTCTAACGTAAGCACAAACAGAACATAAATAGGAATATGCTACATATATTAACAAGAAGTCCAACTTATTATAGGTGAAGGACGTTCCTCCTAGTTGTAGGCTTTATCAAGCCATATCTTTCTTTGACATAACAACCCTCGAGATGGGTCTATCAATTTGCAATGAGTGTTATTCTCATCTATACACTACTCAAACCTTCACACAACTAGCTTTTATGCCACCCCCTGATATAGAACCTCTTCTGCAGTTGTTCCAATCCTCAAATATCCCTCCCCGCCAACCTACACAATAGCAAGAAAAATCCCTCTTCTATTAGCTAACAATCCCTCGGGATTCCTTTAGTTCCTTATTGATGCTCCAATACATATTGGATATAAATCCTCTAAATTGGCACTCCAAGGCACGCAATTGAAGTATAGGTTGCCTTCATGCGCCAATTTTTCCCAAGGTTAAGGAATGGACGATTTTCATATGGTCTCTCTAGTTTTCAGATACCATGCTCAGGAATTAGTTTTATTAATTTCCTCTGTAAAGTTTGAACCATACTCCATGGAAGGTGTGTCTGCATGAATAAATTGTGTCAAACCCCTCACCCACTAAACTCTCAAATTTTATATATGCATGGCTTAAGGATTCCATATGGATTAATCAACCCTTGGATTAAGGCTCCCATGTGGATTTTCCGAAACATATCCCCTCATCAAAGTTTAGGAACCTAGGTTTAACGGCTAGGCTAATTTTAAGGAGTTAACCTACCATTGTCGTCTTTTCTTCTTAGCCCCTTAACACCTCCCCTCTATTGCAGTCATATCCCCCCATCTCATCTTCATCCTTCCTTCCCTGCAACCATCAGATATTTTATATGAACATGAAATATGTACATAACTACAGTGTTCTAGTCATCCTGGCCCTGTGTTCTTAGCTTCTAGACTTTACATCAAAAATATACACTTTACAATTTAGGGGTTAAACTGGCGGTGTTACATGAGCGATGAAACAAGATACCAAGATATGTATGGAACTATTTTATCCAAGTATCCTAAGTTGTGATGTTGACTACACCTGTGTACTTGGCCTCTATTGATGGAAAGGAAATCGATGATTTCTTTTACTAGACCAACAAATGGTGTCGAATCCCAAACTAAAAACATATCCTGATGATTTCTTACGATATGTGTTATAACCAACCCATTCTGAATCATTGTCGCCATTGAGTTCAAGTGTGAAACCTAATTCATAATGAATGCCATAGCTAACAGTTCCTTTAACATATTTAAGGATGTGATTGGAAGCTTTATAGTACAACTCATGTGGTTCTTGCATGTGTTTGGAAACTACTCCCACTACGTACAAGATATCTAGATGGGAGTGAGTGAGATATAGGAGATTGCCCACTAGCTAATGATACTTGGTGCAATCGACCAATTGTGTATCCTTGCCATCAGTGAGCTTCACCCCCTGTAGATATTCCATGTATATTTCGTCTTCAAGGTCACCATTGAAAAATGCATTCTTCACATCCATGTGGTTAAATTCCCACCTTCTTATTGTTGCGATGGTGAGAGCTAACTAAATGGAATCCATTTTTTCCATTGGAGAAAATGTTTCATTGTAATTAACCCCATGAACTTGTTGAAATCCTTTGGCCACTAATCTTTATTTATACCTTCTTACAAGTCCATTTGTTTCTATGTTTTTCATGTAGACTCACTTGCATCTAACAAGATTTTGATCCGATGGAAGTGCAACCAAATCCCATGTTTGGTTTTAGATGAGCGAGTTGTACTCCGCATTCATGGTTTCTTCCCAATAAGGAATCCCTCCATCCTCTGCATAGTACTATGGGTCTCATTCTAGAACTGTATAGTAATGCATGGGCATTACAGGTTCTATAGTTGTGAGTGCATGAGGAGCTTCCCCAAATTGGGATCTTTTCCTCCTCTCATCTGCTGGATCGCCCACAATATCGCATGCAACCTATAGGGTAGACTATGCCCATTTGGGTATTAGATATGGATATTCACATGCATGCGCATTATATTCCAAATCAAATTCAAAAATTAGATCTGAAATATTTTCTAAGTGATGGGATCCATCATCTCTGAGATCTACAAGAGAAAGCACATAAGTTTTTTCATGTTTTACCTGAGGTGCATGCAAAGAAATTTCATCAAACCAAACACTCCTTTCAATGAATAACTTTCCAATTGAAATATATATCTATTTTTATCCCTTTACATCTTTAGGATAACCAACAAACATGCATCATTATCCTTTGAAGCTCAAAATCCTTCCTCTTTTCTGAAGGTATGTGGGCCCAAGCACGAGATCCAAAAATGTGGATGTGTGTGACTTCCGGATTCATACCACTCCAAGCTTTAAAAGGTTTCTTTCCTTTCACAAATTTGTGAGGAGTTTTGTTTTGAATTCATGTGGTATAGTTGATCACTTCAACCCAAAATTTAGAGGGAAGGTCCACCTTGCATGTAGCACACAACTAGCCATCTCTTTTAGAGACCAGTTCTTCCTCTTGGCTACTTTGTTTTACTTAGGAGTGTATGGAACTATGTGATGTAAATCAATACTTACTTCACTACAAAGAATTTGTACATTCTTATTTATGAAATCCCCCCCCTTATCTATGTGGAGGATATCTATCATCTTCCTGGATTGTTTCTCTACATGTGATTTGAAATGTTTGAGATGTTGAAACACTTCATATTTGAAACTGAGAAAGTACACCCATGTGTTCCTTTTGAAATCATCAATTTAAAAAAAAAAAACATATTTTTCCTTGTTTATGGAAGGGTGGGAAAATGGACCCATGAGATCACTCTGAACGATATCCAAGGAAGAGGAGGCCCTCCATGCCTTCCTTTTGTCAAACTTCTCTTTCAGATGCTTGCTAAGAAAACATCCTTGAAAAAATCCTTCAAATTTTTTTATGTCGAGTGATCCTTTTACCGTCCATTTTTTGTTGAGTCGCTATATGTACCTGAAATTTAAGTGGACAAATCTCTCATTCCCAAGTCTACTATCATTAATGGTATGGTCTAGTAGCAATGTGGGATCAAATATAGCAATAAATTCAAAAAATGTGTACAATATAGATTGATGATTTACCTCACCAACAACATTAGAGAGCTCATTTCCATCTCAAATATGGACAATGAATCTGGGGTGAATTCAACCCTCTTTCCCTTTCCTTCATGTGTGACTTGGTAAACAATGTGTATATTTACAAAGAGTTCGGAACATGCAAGACATTATCGAAACTTCCATTTTCAAGATCCACTCTCCCTTGTCTAGAAACGTCAACTAGGTATTCATCTCCCAATAGAATAGGAGGACTGATGCATGATTTTAAATATGAAAGGACATGTTTTGTGGATTCCATGTGGTGTGATTCTCCTGAATCAATATTCCATGCATATGGAGAAAAATCAATTGCAATAAATCATGTGCATTACCTATAGTTTATGGTGCATTTTCTCTCAGCTTCTTCTTGGCATTCTCAGGAATGTGGTCACCAAGAATGTTTTGTTGGAGTGTGTGTTCCATGAGTTCAATGGTTTTAAACATGCAAGAGGACTTAGTATGATAACCTCAATTTAAATGGCCATACTTTGATTTCCATTTTCCCTCTTTCAAGCTAGAGGATTTCATCAAAGGGTTGGGAGTTTCCTTCCCTTCTTGGATAGGGATCCTTATTTCCCTTTCCTTTTTTCTTGAATTTGGAGTTAGTATTTCTACTTTCATGCATAACAAGTGCATGCAATTTGGAATTTGTTTACTGTTCCCATATTGATGATCTTGTCTTCTCAGGGACTCAATGAATGTGTCCAATGAGGGAATATTCCAAGTTTCACCCATTGTGAGCCTTACTGTGTGAAATGTGGAGACAAAAATGACATGATTTGGACCCAACTTTGATCAGATAACAAGAATTAATTGATTTTCTTGCATTGTTTGTTGATTCCACGTCCTTTGAATTGAAGCAGAAATGCTTTGAACCGTGTGGAAAAGTATTGGATGTTCTCCAAATTGTTTGGATCTAATGAGTTTAACTCATTCTTGAAAATTTGACCACACATTTCATCTTGTTTTTTAAAGAGAGTCTCCAAATAAGTACAAACATCATTTGCAATGGTGGATGATTCAACATGAAACAGTAATTCTGGAGAGATAGATAAGCAAAGGAGACCAAAATATTCATCCATGTGGTTGAAATATCTGGTTTTATCAATGGCATTTGCAGGATCTATTTCTATTTCCATTGTTATTTGATATAAGCCTTTTCTTCTGAGTTGAAGTTGAATCTTTGGCTTCCAATCGAAATAGTTGTATGGTGTAAGAATGGCTAACAGAGTAGAATCCATTATTTTGATTGCTTCAATCTTTTGTATTTGCAATATATGTTAACTCGCTAAACACACAAATGGAGTTGATATAATCCCATGCATGTGCATGCATGCATAAGTGTATTGATTCACTACACTCATGGAGGAGGAAAGGTGCCTTCCTAGTGATTATTCCAATGTTTCATGCAACATTTGGTGATGATGTCGAAGTTTCCATGCAAGACTGGACTCCACTAATCTAATTAAAGTGTAACTGAGTAATGACTAAAGAGAATGTGGTACCTTTGTCTAGGGAAGATTATTATCATCTAAGGGAGAATATCTTAGACCAAGGGCCCCTCAACATAGATTAAATAAACAGAGGAAAATAAATATTAGGTGGGTGTGTAATATCTCCAATAGTTTCTTTGGACAAGACCAAGAAATAGCCATGGTTGAAGAAGACATCATTAAAGAATAGATTGAACAAGACAAGATTGAAAACCCTTATATTATATCTGCAATTGTAGGAAGAAGGAAGATTTCCCATATTGGGCTTGGTGAAAACAATGATTAAAATTCTTGATGTTTTTAAGAGTATATATTTAATTGGTCAACATGTAAATATTTACCAAGCCAAACAATTAGTAGTAGTAGTAGAATTTTGAAATAGGGAAACCATGAAATAGTTTTTCATCCCTCTTTGAACTTTTGGAGACATTTTGGACTATTCTTCCTCTTTTTGTTTGTATTAAAATGTTGGATAGTACATCTACAACCCTTTTCTTTTTATATTAATAAAAAAATATCTATTTTTTCCAACAAATAAAAGTAAAGGCATCCTCAAAAGGATGTACTAAGGAGAGAAAACATCATTTGAATGAGATTTTGCAAGCATAAAAATATTTTCTAGAAGATACAAAAGGCGATGCCACCTAAGAGGTAAATGGAGCATGAGATACAGTTGTTTGTTATATCTCCATTGCCAAATGTAAAAGTGTAAAAACAACCCATATTGAAATTAGAAGAAATAGTTGCAACAACTATTGGAGTAGGGAGTAATGAAACCAAGTACCTCACCTTATAGGTTACCTATTATCATAATGTCCAAGAAGGATGGGACTTCAAGAATGTGTATTGACTATAGAGCTTTGAATAAGATCACCCTAAAAAATTGGTACATATTTCCCAATATTGATGACTTTATGGATCAATAGTAACATGGCAACTGCTTTAGCAAGTTGGAACTCAAATTGGGATGCCACTAGGAATGAGTAAAATAAAAAGACACTTGAAATACCTCCTTCAAGTTGAGATAGGATTTATAGGAATGGTTAGTAATTCCTTTTGGTTTATGTGGTGCACCATCTACATCTATGTTTTTAATTAATGATATAATGTGGCCCTTTCTATAATTTTTATTTGTAATAGTGTACTTGGATGATACATCGATTTTTATCTCTCCTTGGGAAGAGAAGATATCACAAATCATTCAGCTGTTAAAAAAAACAACTATTGGAAAACCTTAAGAAATGTGAATTTCCCCAACAATTACTGGTGTACTTTGTGGATGTGATTGGTAGGGGGGAACTCAAAATTGATCCTATGAAGCTGGAAACCATCATTTTGGGCCAAACCTTACCAATGCCACTAAAGTTAGGACATTTATGGGAACATTTCATTACCTTTGGAAGCTTATAGCATAATGTTTGGTATTCATAGAACCACTCGATGTCATGATAGACGGTGGCAAGAGTTCCTAGTGGGGAAAGATTCATCGATAGAAGGATTCCGAAGTGCTGAAATAAAAGATTAGTCAAGTGACCAGTGTTTGCATTATGCAATTTGTAGGAGTCACTTGAAGTAGAGATAGATGCAAGTGGATATGCTATGTGAGTGGTCTTATGCAAGGAGGTAAGATAGTATGTTGTCATTTTGAAATGTCTCATGGCACAATTTTGAGCCACCCCACATATGATACTGAGCTCTATGTTATAGTTCACATTATTAAGGAATGGAAGCACTATTTGATGGGAAAGGAAACCATCATCCACATTTATCATCAATCACTATAATATTTTGAGGCCTACAGTAAGCTTCAAAAAACAAGTCACTATAAGTGGATGGGATTCTTATAGCAACTTCATATTTTTATCAAGTATAAGGATGAAAGTAATAATAAGTTGGAAAATATTCTTTCAAGGCCACTCACATTAAAAATCATAGCATTGGGTAGTCTTATGCGAATGGATCCTTTCACCCATGATGCATATAAAGAGGAGTACGCGAAATATGAGGAATTCAAGGAGATATTTCAGTCGCTACAAGACCAAGTTTGTAAACAAGAAGGTGATAGCAATGCTAACTGCAATCTCTATGATGGGTATATCTACAAGCTATATTAACTATATGTGCCTAAGGAGAAATATTGTAGCTTATCAAAGAGAACACAACTCCAAACTTAAAGGCCATTTTCGTGTTGGGAAAAGAGTGGCCAGTTTATAGAGGTATATGTATTGGCCTAGAATGTGTAGATTTATTTATTATAGGATGCATACTTATTCATACCAAGAATTCCATTAATAGGAAGCAAGGTTCATACCATCCCTTACCTATACTTACCGGGTTGTGTGAGAGCATCTCCTTGGATTTTGTGGGAAATTAATTTCCAAGAAATACGCGAGGACATGACTATCTATTTGTGGTAGTGGATATGTTTACTAATATGTGCATTTCCATGCCTTGTAAAAATACCATTAGGGAAGAAGATGCAACAATCCTATTATTTGAAAGGATTTGGTGCACTTTGGGATACCAAGGAGCATCACCTCAAACAAAGACACAAATTTTCTTAGTTTGTTTTGTATAAGACTTTAGAGAAGATGGACGCCAAATTGAAAATATATACAACTTACCATCCATAAATGGATGTGCAAATAAAAGTGGTGAGCAGGGAATTGGTTCAAATTTTGGGGGGTTACAATCAAAAGCATTGGCATGAGAATTTGATCTAAATTTAGTGCTTTTATAATAGAGTTGTCTACACTCCACCAATAAGTCCCCTTTTGAACTTGCGTTAATATTTACCACATTCTCCTTTAGATGTTGTATTTGGACAGTGTGGAGGAGAGAAGGAAGATGCCATAGGAGAAGCATTGAAGGCTAAAAGATTCATTGGAAAGATAAGGTAGATCCATTTAAAGGTAATGCGAGACTAACGAAGTCAAAGACAAGTACAAGGTCAGTCATGACCAACATAGAATTAAGAAGAAATTCAAGGTAAGAGACCACAACTAGGTGCACTTAAAAATACAAAGAGCACAAGTAAGAAGATCAATGCTCTACGGTATGGTCATTGAAGTGTTGGAGTAGGTAGGTGATAATGCTTGTAGTCTTAGTCTACCTCCATACACACGCATTTACTTAGTGGTGAATGTGGAAAATATAGAACTCTATGAGTCTTCCATGTTAGGTTGAGAAATCAAATGGAAGTGCTAAACTACATATAAGACTTAGCACCATAATCTTAAGCAACTTGTTAGTGGGGAATACATTTTTGTAGAGGAAGTCCGGAACAACTGGACAAGGGTAGTAATAAATCTAGAAATCTGGGTTAAAATTACCACTTTTAGGCAAGGCCACATGGTATTATAGAGAGAAGGTAGAGGAAAAACTACCCCATCTCCTTCAGTAGAATATTTGGGGACCAAAATCCTCCCAAAACGGGGAGGTATGATCCAAAATGGATCTCTACATATTTTTTCATATGTTTTGGTACTTTCTAAGAAGAAAAAATAGAGTCATTGATTGGTAGGTCCCATTTTAGTGGCAAGTCCTATTTTTGGGATTTGGGACCTTGAAACTCCCAAAACACATTTAGGTCATTAAACAACCATGTTTGGAAAAAAAATTGCAAAGAAAGTCCCCATCCCTCTGACATTGCTCGACTCATTGAGAGCATTTCAATGGTGTAAATATAACCACAATTGAATTCAACGTAAGGAATTTATGCCTCTCAAGTTTACATGTGGTTTGACTACCATAGCACCGAGTGGATGCATCATCAACACATTACTCACATAAGTGGAACTATCCACATGTGTACTTTCAAGAAATTTTTCGTTGGTCCAAAAACCTAACCCAATCAAAAGTTAAGGCATGAAAAATAAACTAATCCTTACCCTGGGAAGCTATCAAGAGAGTTAGAAGTTACATTCATATTGTATTGATTTGTTGTTTCATAGTTGAACAACATAAAGCAATGGGAAATTGGAAGTAGGACAACTATTGCAACTCCATAATGAATCCTCCTTTCGTTGTATTTTCATTCTATATTTGAGAAGAAAAGAGCAAGGCGTAGCATTCACCTTCTCATTGCATTTTCTCATATTAAGTTCCAATGTACATCTTGTGTTCATTGTGTGGATTATATGGTATTTATTGTTTTACTTATTTTATTTGAGTAATATAAACATTATGCTTGTAATATTAAATACTAATAAGTAAATAGTATATTATAAAAGATAACCTCACGTTGCTTTGCAAAAACTTGTAATAATTGTTATGATGAGTAGTCTAGGAAATATCCATAACAATTCACATAGTGGTTCTCTTCATCGCATTCCATTAGAAAATATCCATAACAATCAACAAAGTAATTCCCTTCATAACATTCCATTATTGAATCATATTTATGATGCAGATTGAATCATACTTTAGGCTAATAGGTTCATTTCTCTTGCATGTAATAATGCAAAACATCTTGAATATCTTGCAACATAACAACACAGTAGTTCAAATCCAAAGTAGCACATGATGAAGATCCATTATACATTAAAAAACGTATAAGAAGATAATAAATATAAATGACAAGGAATACTTAATAAGTTCCCTCCATGACCAATATCCACTTTGCATAAGCTAAAACGCATAAAAAAATAATTACAGAAATGGCAAAGAATACTTAATAAGTTTCCACCCTACAAAACTTTTGAAGGTCGTTCCTAACACTAAATAAGTTCCTTCCTAAGACTATATCAAATTTTGCATACTTCATGAGAGTGACCCCATGCTCAAGCATACATAATGGGTGCATTATTTATCCATATTGATATATAATGGGTACATTGTAGATACATAGTGATGTAGTTTTTCATATTTGCAAAAAAATCATTTTTTTTCATAAAACTTGTCATTAGTTGGTGATGGATTTGGCATTGTACTGAATGCCAAGCTCCTTCCTTATTTATAGAAACACCATATAATACTAGCCTCCTAACTATTTAGGGGACCTTCTTTAATGAGGTATTAGTACATTTATTTACTAATTTAGTGGGTCTTATTTAATAATAAAAATATATTAGACCTAGTCTCCACTTAATGGGCCCTTTGGACCCCCTAGGTAGGTTCTTAACAAAAACATTCATGTGTAGGAATGGTGTAGTTAGAGGGTGGTCATTAAGTCCAAAGATGGTAAGTCTAGAGAAAATTAAGTGTTATATTTTTCCCATGGGCTAATTTTCAATGTTTTTACCAAAATCAATTTCTATATTTTTTTAATTCATTGACCCAAATTCCATAGGATAAAATTATTTTACTTTAATCATAGCCCAAATTTTCTAGAAACTATATGAAATCCTTAAAAAAATTGAATGTGTTTACAAACATATTGTAAAACATCTTATAGTTGACATTTTGAGAATTTCTAAGATTTATCAACACTTAAATATTTTAAAATTATTATAAATCCTTGAAAATTTTCTCATTAATTCATTAATCTTTTATACTACTTATATTTGCTATTTTTATATCAATAATTAAAACAAATTGACTTTCATTCTTCTCAATATGAATATATGAAATAACTTTTTAGTTTCTTTTAATAATTAAATAGCTTTTTTTAAACAAATTAAATGTTATACCTATTAACTTATAATTTTATTTTTATCATTTTAGATAATCAAATATCTTTATTAAAACAAATTAAATTTTTAGCATATTTAATTTCTTTGGATACTCAAATACTTTATTCACCTATAATAAACTTTTCCATGAGCTTGAAAATATTAGCTTGTTTTCCAATCATTTTATTTTAAATTAAATTTTATTCATTTAAAAATAACTTTTTGATAACTTGAAAGTATATTAACTTTGTTTTCAAATTATTTTATTATCATCTAGGAAAAAGAGATTCTGAAATTCTGAATAGGTTGTCGAAATTCTGAAATTTCAATTAATGAATATCTTCTTTACATTAATTTAATAAAGTAGTATTTATGGGTTTTTATTACACAAATTAGTTACATTTCTTACTTTTATTATTATTATTATTTTTGTTTATAAATGATGGACTAAATTTCATTATAATAGTATTTTATAGATTTTATATTTCTAGTTTATAAGTGATGGATATAATATCATTTTAATTAATGAATATTTTATTTACACAAATTTATAAATGGTGGATATAATTTCATTTTTAATTAATGAATATCTTTTTTACACAAATTTATAAGTGGTGGATATAATTTCATTTTTAATTAATAAATATCTTCTTCACACAAATTTTTAAGTAGTGGATATCCTTTCATTTTTAATTAATAAATATTTTTTTTACACAAATTTCCTTTTCACAAATTTGTAAGTAGTGGATATCCTTTTATTTTTAATTAATAAATATTTTCTTTGCACAAATTTAGTAGACCTAGTAGAGTGACATTTATTGTTTTTGTCAATTTTGTTTTTTTAATTTATATGTAGTGGATTGAATTCAGTTTTAATTAATGAATTTTTTTTCACAGCTTGAATAGCATTTATTGTTTTTGAAATATTATTTTGTTTATTTAAGTTATAAGTAGTGGATTGGATTTCAGTTTTAATTAATGAATATTTTGTTATCCCAATTTTAATAGAATAGCATATATTGTTTTTGTCAATTTTGTTTTTATTAATTCGTATATAGTGAACTAAATTTCATTGAAATAATATTTTGTCAATTTAATTTAATTTATATGGTAAATTGAATTTCTTTATAAAAAAATTAATATAACTTATAAAATAATAATTAAAAATAAATATACTCATATAAATGTTTAAAATTTAAATTTATTATATAAATGTTTAAAATTTAAAATTTATTATTAATAAATATATAAATTATTAAAATTTTGAAATTTTAATTAATAAATATTTATTTTAAACAAATTTATATTCTATAGCAGATAATTAAAGGTTTTCAAGTCTTTTTGGTTTTGTTTTGTTTTTCACTGAAATTCATAAAACAAATTAGATTACTTTTTGAAAAAACATATGATAGTTTATTAAACTTGCATAAACTTGATGCCCTTAAAAATATTAAAGGTATTTGAAGATGCTGAATCTATTTATAGATTTAAAAAATTTATTTAAACACTTCAAAAATCAAATTTAAATAAAATTTTAGAAAAAAAAATTATCCCAACTCCAAAGGGGGACTAAAAAACGTATACTTGCAAATAAACTACTACATAATTTATATATAACTTTCAATTATAAAAATATAATATTCTATTTATCCTAAATAATTGGAATTTCAATTAATTGGTGTTTACTTTACCAGTAGAATAACATTTATTGGTTTATAGAAATATAATATTCTATTTATCTTAAATAATTAAAATTTCAATTAATTGGTGTTTACTGGTAAAGTAGAGTAACATTTATTGGTTCTGCCAGCCTTACCTTTAGTTTATGAGTGACAGCGACAAAGTTTGGGTTTTTAAATTCTGTATAGGTGGGGGTACTTAATTCTGAGCTTTTTGATAAAGTACATCCAAATTCCAATGCACTCCATAACTCATTAACGTACTTTCTTCATTTATTTATATCAATATAATAACTTTCTCCATTTCTTTACATTAATATAATTTTCTTTTTGCGTTCTCTGTTCAAATCAAACTTATTTTATTCATCCCTTTACATTAATAAAATTTCAACTTTATTCTTAAAGTCAAGCTTTGTGGATGCGATTGAGTTTTGCATTTTCAAATCAATATCCTTATCAATGCTTAGTGGATGCTATTGATTTCTGGCTGTTCATATAAACATCCTTATCCATTCATGAACATCCAGGTTGCCTTTAAATATCACCACAATAATTCTTTGGCGTAGTTTATTATTTACTTTCAGAATTTGTTTATCAATAACTCTCTCTATTTAGATTAAATTAAAATTGACAGTCATCCACTTACAGTACAGTACAACTTTTTGGAGATCTTTGGAGATCGATTATAACTAACATTGATGCTAATAAAGTAAAAGCTAGCATACATTTGGTGGAGGCGGTATTGAAATGCACCTAAAACCAACTTTTTTTCAGAAGATGTATAAAAAAAAAATTCAGAAGACCTAAAACCAACTTTAACCTTCCATAGCTACAGAAAACTGAAAACTAATGGAATTATGACATGGATATGGTTGCATTTCATATTTATTGCATTATTTACTATACTTGTTTTAGCTAATGGAAATATGATATGGATATGGATGTATTTCATATTTCTAGCATTATTTACTAGACTGGTCCTTCGGGAATTTGTCCACCGATATCATACATTCCTATTGACTTAGAGCAGAAATCTTGAATTCAGCCAAGTTGAGATTCATAGCTGCAAAAAATCTTATAATTTATGTGTACGATAAAATTGAACCAAAACGGTTTTTTTTTTCTGGCAAAATTTCAAGCTAGAATAAATTTTGATGCCCTAACACAGTTCCTTAGGTCAAAGTTCCAAGGGCAGAGTTCCTCCATATACCCCAGGGGTTTTGAAGGCCTTTAGTACAATTTCTCATGTTTTAAGTACAATTTCTCATGGAAAACAGAGATTGCCACCACCCCTTATAAGCCTGCAAAAATAATTTGTTAGCTGATTTGTTCTTTCTATTTCATAAAACAATGTTCAAATTTTTCATATTAGTAGAGCCCTTCATTTAGACTAGCTACTAAACATGTTTTTAGTACAATTTCTAATGGAAAACAGAGATTGCCACCACGCTTTATAAGCCTGCAAAAATAAAATAATTTGATAGTTGATTTGTCTTTCTATTTCATAAAACAATGTTCAAAATTTTCATAATAGGAGAGCCCTTCATTTAGACTAGCTACTAAACATGTTTTTAGTACAATTTCTCATGGAAAACAGAGATTGCCACCACCCTTTAGGCTTTATAAGCCTGCACAAATAATTTGTTAGTTGATTTGTTCTTTCTATTTCATAAAACAATGTTCAAATTTTTCATAATAGTAGAGCCCTTCATTTATATATTATGATAGCACAAACACCTCCTCTATGTCTGAACAAAGATAGCATGTGAAAATTCTAATATTTTCCCAGCATAAGGTGCTAAGTAATTGGAAGATTGCAATCACTATAAAAGGAATTTGTAAACCCATAGTTCGGACATTTTCCTTACTCTAAGGAAGTGACATGAAACTATATGTCAAAATATCAGTTGAAAGTACCTATGCCTCCTAATGATGAGCTCTCTCCTGTAAGAGAAACTGTTACAAAACTTAACAACAAAGGTATAACTTAATTCTCATCCCTGCTCTTTCTTAGTTTTACCGGCAAAGCCAGAGACACAAAAGGCCTGGATTTTCTCCACGAATCTGATGGTTTCTTTGCAAAGGGATACATATTTTAAGGATGAAAATATATTACTAAATGTTTCCAAGAATTTGTATGCATAATGTGTCGGAGAGAGTGCAATCCCAATCAATAAGTTCTAACGCTGATAGGTAAATACAGTCTTAGGGTTATATAATGCATATTCTTGTGATTCATCGTAACCCAATGAGTTTTGCACTGGACCCCCTGCTGCTAGAAAGGCAAGCGATTGTCTTCCCACTCTCCCTGCTTGATTCCATGAAAAAATAAATCCTTGAAAATGAATTGACTTGACTACCTTCCTTTCAAATCAGATAGGATCATTAGAAAACTTGTTCAAGGAAGAATGCCACTTTAGCCAAACAGACCATTTCCACCTTCTGCAAAGCATTAGACTAAAGGTCAGTTTCTTGAATTATGAATTGACAACAGACATGCCTGACTGAGACGTCAGTGCCTTGAAGTCAATTTTCACTAAAATTTAGCAAATACTAGAATCCATACTTAATGAGGATGCAAAAGTTTACTAAGATATCCAACAAACCAATCCCCAATCACATATTTTCTTAAGAAACGATATATAGTGAAACCATCCGTGTTAAAATCATCTTACCAGATTACCATATAGCATAACTTAATTGTCCATGCAAATTTTTCATCAGCCAGTTAAACTTGCCCAGCGGTTCAAATTAGTATTCAATAACCACTAGCTGTGTTCAAACTACTTTGAATTACATAGGACCAATCTGATTCTGCGAAAGCAGATGGCATTCCGAAGTATGAAAATCACCTTAATGAATGAGACATGAGAAATGCGAAAATGGCATTAACAGCTCCTTGTGTGCTTAAGAAAAGATGATACAGCATAGCATATCCAGAACACCCAAAAAGCGTTCTTATCCCTCCACTTCTTCAATGGTTAAAGAATATCTCTACTGTAGATGCAAATATCAACATCTCTACAGATAACCTTTGAAAAGTCTCCTGTCTGTATCTGTTTTTACACATTTCATTGAGCTGCATTCATGCAACGAGGTACAAATACCTTGTTGCTCATGCCGATTTTGGCTATAATGGCAAAAGGACTACCGCAGATACAAACCAATGAAATTTTTAAATGCACTACAAGAAATTTACTAGTGCACTCGATCAAGATAGCCTACATACAATGACAGAATGCTCATCACATCCATTCAAGACTTCCCAAGAAAGATCCTTTTTGTGCAGAGATTTTTCCCAAAAAAATGAAATTAGGAAAATAGCAAATTACAACTTTTTAAGTTTTTCTCTTGAATAACAAAAAGCTTATTTGACATAAGGTTTCTACTTCACAAGCACTCATGCTTGGACAGTGTGCACAATATAGCAGATTATCACTTAACCAGCCTATTTGGGAAATATTGTGTACAAATCATACAAGTTATAGCTGTGGGCAAATAAGAAATTCAAATTATAACCGATGCAATCTATCTAGAAATACTGAGTAGAGACAACCGGGACTTGGTATATAGGTGAGGTTGACAGTCTTATGCTCTCCACTTTAATTCTATTGTTCCTGTGGTTAGCCCCGTCAGGATGTCAGATTAAAAAGGGATGAGACTGGGTGCAAGTTCCAGGCAAATCTGGCAGAATAGATACCTCTCAGACCTCAAAGGAAGTCTGTTTTGTGTGTTGCATCCCTCAGGATAGGTTTTTGGAAGCACTTTCAATAAATGAATAATAGTGAGTAGAATAGAGATTTTAAACAATAGTAGAATCAGTTGTCCACCAAACAGTTGAAAAGAAAAACTAGTTAGACAAACTTTTATACCAGCTTAGATCCAGCTTTACCCGGCTCTATCATGCGCCGAGAGGGATCAAATATTTCGAGGTGCAAATATTATTAATATATTTGAAGTGAAAATGGCAGAGAGGGAAAAGCATGCAGAGCATTTGGATTTGTTTGTGAATATATTTCTTCAGATCGAAACAAACACAGACCCAGGTTATCAGCATAGACTTAGATGGGACAACTCAGATCAGAGTTTAATATTTTAAATCTTCTACAGATCCGAAATAACAACACATACCAAATAAATTAAACGCATACCCCAACATTAAACAAATCAGATCTAGTTTTAAATCTACACAACCAATAAATGTTTTGGTT
>LPNX010018620.1:358766-420870 GCA_001517045.1 Pseudotsuga menziesii | reverse complement strand
CCGGATATGACCCATGTATGTGTTAATAGTCCAAACACTAACAAGAAGCTTTTTACAAGTTTTGTGCCCTTTCAAACGGGAACCTGTCTTTAAGCTGGTGAAAACGCTCACACAAGAATAATTGTAAAATCTATAGTCTGAAGGTCAACCAAACCCTTCAAATTTACAAGTTTGAAATTCCATATGCCTTCTCACGTAGTTAACTTAAGTAAAGGATTTGTGACCACTGACATCTGAGCAAACAATACTTTAAGTTGATCATTGGAAAAACAGCTAGATTTCCTTTAGAGCCTGCTTTTGTCATTTGAAATTATGATGTATGCAACACAATAACTTAAAAATATCTTTTAAAAGCTTCAACAACAGACAATATCTATAGAGAATCAGTAATACTTGAAAAAACGTTTTGCATATCCATCCCACAAAGGCATCATACCAGCTTCATAAGACAACAGAAATAGATCAGATTCATGGCTCATGCTCACATAAACTGCCAGATAGATTGTTTGGCTTCATTGCCAATGTAATGTAAAGCCTACCTGAAGACACTAGCATCTACACTTGTCTCAGCTCTGACAATGAAAGATTATACAATGTTATCATATTCAACCGTAGTTCTCTCTTGCTCCACTTAATAAAGATGCTCCTGACTAATTCAAGAATGCAATGAAGAAAAGGACTAGCATTTAAATTTGCTCTTCATGAACATCCCTCCAAATATGTTACGCAACACTCTTCTTGTGATAATGCAAATAACCACTTTTGGTTGTCAGGAAGCTTCTTGCTTCTAGAGTGTCAACCAAGCTCTTGCCGCTTTATTATGCCCTCATTTATGATGTCTTCTAGCAATTTACAGCTTGTGAGCTCCAATGCCACTTCTTCACTACCCTCATTTATGATGTCTTCTAGCAATTTACAGCTTGTGAGCTCCAATGCCACTTCTTCACTACGCAAGCAAAATTGTCGAAAATGCTTGAATGAGAAGGCAAAAGACACAAACGTTTACACTCTTGGATACAACTCCAAATTCTGACTGGACTTGCCAACCAGAAAATATGGACTGCTAACCGAAGTAAGAAACAAAATACCTTACAATGTACAGTGAAATATCCCAATAACAGCCATTCTTCTTGGGTGTTATGAGAGCTTTGGTAAAATGGCTATCTGCCTTCCCTGAAAGAAAAGAAGGTGAAAAGAGAAAAGTTCTAACTGCTTTCTTGAAAAGCCATCGATCTTGAAAGTGCTGCAGGATTTGAGCACAACCCCTGTGTAGAAACTTTCACTGAATCCTTCACTTCTGTCTTGGGCTGGAACGCTTTAAAAATGCCACCAGTTGTAATAGATTCAGGTTTATTTCCAATGCCTAATGTTGTCCATATTGAACTTCTTGCAGCTTCATCAGGGTCATCAATTCTTATTGTCTTAGGAACCCACAGGCATCCATCAGGCTTTCCCTCAGACTGTGTAATGTCCCTTGAATGTTTTCCCAAGGTTGCAGATCCAGAACTGCCAGCACTGCTAGAGGAAGGACCACTTGACGGTCTCCCAGTGACAGGCGGTGCCTGTGTTGAGAATGGCATATTCCAGGTCCCTCCTCCCCAGCCTGTAGGACTCCCCCAGTATGGTCCAGGAACAAAAGGCCAAGGAATTCCTGCTGCCCACATACCAGGCGGTCCTGCACCTGATGTACCATTATTCCAAGAACCAGCACTAGTATTACCACTTTCAGCAGCATAGGCAATACCACTAGGGCCCCCTGTCACAGAACGACCACCCCAACAAAAATTCCAACCATATGCCCAGGGACCTCCTCCATAATAGTGTTGAGGAGGAGGAACATTACTAGGCCATCCCATCATACCTCCTTGGTCAACTTGAGGAATGGTACGGAAACTCTTAGAGGCCTCCTCCTTTTCGGCTGTAGTGGAGGCTGTAATAGAAGATTCACATGAAGTGTCATCTCTATTTTCTCCACAACCCAATGGACCCTTCTCATCTTCCTTGTTTATGAAAGCTTTCCTAGTTACCACTGTCTGATCTGCCAAATTAAGAGCTGTTGACATCGATTCACAAAGAGGAAAATCCGGTCCAAAATTTAGAATGGTACCTGATGCAGATTCAACATCCAAGGGAAGAAGGATATGAGAACCCTTCAATACCCTTGAAGAAGAAGAATGTGCATTGGGGATGACCTGGTGGTGAGCAGCAGCATCAGGAGCATCAGCCCTGGCTGTTGTGAGGCCATCAGTCATCATCATATGCCTATAATGTGAAGTTGAGTGCTTGTTCTTCCGACGTCCAGCACCTACAGGAACATTTCTCATTGTTCCTCCAGCAGTCCAATATCTCTGGCAATTTTTACAGAAATGCCTAGGCTGGTTCACATTATAATTATTGTAATAGCAGAATTTGGTATCTAAGCTGTCACAACGAGGACAGGGTAACAATTTGTCTGGCTTCTTCAGAATCTTATCTTGATTTTCACTTACCTTAGATTCTTTTTCTTCAAGATTTTCACTTTCCATAGCTTCTTTTTCTTCAAGATTTTCACTTCTTAAGTCACTTTCTGTTGCTGTAGATCCACCTTCTCTCTCTAGGTCTTCCATAGATTTTTTGCATTCATCTTCTCCGCAATCACTGATAACTGTAATGCTTCGGGTTTCTTCTGGATTATTATCATGTGGACCTTCAACTTCAGGCTCAGGGCTCACCTCTTTACCTACATCCTGCAAAATGAAACAAAATCCATTAGATCGTAGTAAGAGGACAACATATACAAATAGCTAACACCTTTTGATAGACAAGTAAACATTTAAACTGAGATAGAGCGTGAAAAATCAGTCCTTATCACCTCACTGAATAGCGAACAAAAATATGGGGTATTCTTTAACCAATCGGGCATCTGTCAGTGGAAACATATCATTTCCAAAAACACTAAGACAAATCAGATGCCTCGAGTGTTGTTAAAATTGAAATACATGAGCAGCCACCCGGACAAAAGCTCAACCTCACTTCCTATTTCAGGGTAGATTTGGTACCCTTGAATGAGCGTTGAAATCTTTGGTACTGCAGACTATGGCTCAAATCTATCAATCATCCCAGCGATATACCCTTCCACAAGAACAAATACCCCACACAATTCAAATGAATGAAAATCCTTTTTGAGTTAAAGGGATCATAGACGCAGATGGTTTTGTTTCAACCAATTATAGAAATTGCTTGTTTCTGATTCTGTCATGGATTC
This sequence comes from Pseudotsuga menziesii, assembly GCA_001517045.1. Classification (NCBI taxonomy): domain Eukaryota; kingdom Viridiplantae; phylum Streptophyta; class Pinopsida; order Pinales; family Pinaceae; genus Pseudotsuga; species Pseudotsuga menziesii. The sequence continues at coordinate 417,626 of LPNX010018620.1, read as the reverse complement.
AGATCAGAATCTGGATAGAAGAACTAGAGTCTAGAAACAATTACTGTACTAGCACAGACCCGTCCCGGATCTGATATGCACCTTCAGGTTGTGGATCTCAAGCTTGCGTATTTCAAATTGCAACACTTGATGCGATAGCATTTGTGTGAATTTGAGACAAGCAAGGTCGAGCTTTGCAACCTCCAGAACTAGGTTCACATAGGTTTGAGGTATTGTCCGGAATCGATGCACCCCACTTTTCTCAAGGTGCAAGAAGAGCAATTTCCTGATTAAAGTAAGGGTCAGTTTAGGAGTTTTTCCTTATATTCTCATTATAGAGTATTTTACTTTTCGATTCTCAGAGAATAGGTCCTAAAGACCAGAAACATCATTTGGCCGTAAACAGAATCATAAACATATGAAAACTGACAAGTTCAATTTAGAGTTTCCCCAAGGCAAATTAACCGTAATACCCCAAAACAGTGTTTCCTTTTCTGGGCATTTCGTTCATGACCTAGTCTCGGTAATACCCTTATCCCCCGCAAACATACCTCGAATCTCCAAGAAGAAACAAAAGCATTGGACAGATAAATCCTTCTAACTCAATAACGTTTATCATTTTGACCGAAACCCACAAGAAAGTTGAAACGATAAGTTGAGTTCCATTTCTGAATAAAAGCAATTACAGGTAACTCTGTAATATGAGAATAACCGTTTTCATCATCAGATAGCAAATATTCCGTATCCCCTAAACAACAAAAACCCACAAGGGATCTAATTTAACACAAAACCCCACAAATTTCATTTTCTTGAATACAATTCTAACCAAAACCCAACAAAATCCTTTAATTTGCTTACAATTCCAACCAAAACCCATCATCGTGCACCGAGTTCTTGTTATAAAATAGTAATTAACTATAACATATAAAAAATAGCAACTTCCCGTATTCAAACTAAACAAGCCCTCCCATTTCTTGCCCACGAATGTTTCAATTCAATTATAACAGAATTAACAGCAACCCATCAAAGCTCACAAATCTTACTATCACTTTCTATAAACACTTGGAACAAATGAATTAAAAAAAAAACGAATTCGGAGCTCAAACCTTGTCAGAAACTTGAGCAAATTGAGCAGGAGCTTCCATAGTATAACAGGTATTCTCGTGGCCTGGTTTCGAACCCAATAACCCCTCGTTTTCTTCCCCGTCGCGCATCGGGATTGTCTTTCCGAACAGCTTAAAACCCGGATCCTTCATCTCAGAATTTAGACTACACCGCAAATCTAACGTCTCTTATGTCTTGATTAAAATAGTCACAAGAAACTATATTACACTCTCCAACACAGGGTCCGGGGTTCGAATCTCATTGCAGACAATCTCATTGGAAATGACCAACTTCGACTCTGTTCAAAAACTCAAGTAATTTTGATAACCCGCAGAGAAAGAAATAGTCCACCGATCCTGCCGCTGCCCGACGGGAAAGGTCGCCGGCCACCGGCGACCCCGCCGGGACTCATCCCAGCCACAAGTTCTCGTGGCTCCCAATTATTCCGTATTTAATATATTTTAAATTTTTTTATAATAAGTCAATCAAATTCGCTTTTCATGGCTTCCCGAAGTTCACACGTCAGCCTCCCGCCACGTCAATCATCCCTATCCATTCGATCCGCTTTATTGTAATTGTTCTCGGGCCCACGTGGGCCCCGTATCGGAAAAGTCGACAGCTGGAAGGTGAGGTGTGGGCCCGGCTGCGTTTGGCCCATCGCTTCTCCACGTGGAACGTTGCTGACCTCTAGTGTGACCTGCGCCGAATGCTATCCGGAAAGGAAGGCCAGGAAGCGCTTACACGTGTTCGGCGGAAAGCGACAAGGGAGAGAAAGCCGAGGCGCTTTATGTTTAAAGTGGAGGAAGATTTTTCGTTTGGTGAGGACGACGTCTTTAGTCTAGTGCCATTGTTCCCTTATAAGGAAACTTGGAGGATGCTTCTTTTATATTTTACTATTATTTTATTTTTATTTTATATATGGGATTTTTTAATTTTTAATTATTATTTTTATTTGATTTTATTTTTCATAGTTTAATGATAAATTAAAATGTATTAATAATAGTTAATAATCTTATAAATATTAATATATTTATAATTTATTTTATATTTCAATTAGATGTGACAAGTATACTGAATACAACCATATATACATTCTTGAGGTTTAGAATAAAAAAATAATTATCACATCACAGGTTCAAACAAAAATATTACACAATGTTTTGGATTTGAAATGGAACCATGGGTTGGAAATTTGTCGTTTGTTTGCTTTGTTAATGATTGTTATAATTTTTTATTTATTTTTACTGTTTATTGTTTATTGTTTATAGTAAGTCATTTTGTATATTGATTTAACGATTATATTATTTTGTTTGATAAACTTTTCAATTATAATAAAGGGATGAAGTTATTAGTTGTAGTTTTAAAAATAAAAAAGATTGTAATATTTTGGGGTTTTTTTCTAAAGCTAATTAATAAAGAGCCAAGTCATGAAATACTTGTAATTTTTGCACACCTTTCTGAAGAGCCAAAGAGAGGGTCAACTTAAGAGCTATCAACTCTAATATGTTCTTGGAACATGATCCTACAGTGGCTACAAACTTAATCTAATGATCCATTGATAAGAAGAGAATGTCTATAGCCCCCCCAACATGAGGAGTTCCTTGAGATGCTCCATCAAAATAAAGTCATGGAATGGATTTGTTTATTTCTTCTTCCACTACAACTCTGACTTGTGGTTTCTTTTCCCTTCAGGTAAATGGCTGAGTACAAGAAGCTCTTCGGATGCACATGTTGCAAGGGGAAAGAGAATATCCTCAAAAGTTGTCTTGTTACGAGAGAGTCATACCCCCAAGGTAAAGATAACAAGAAGAGCCAAGTAGTTCTTATTGACCTCATTATTGTACCAAGCCTCTAGGACATGCCCAAAAGACTAACCTTCCCATCTGTAAAGAGTATTACAGAAAAGTGATGCATGTTCCCACATTCTCTTTATAAAAGAACAAGAAATGAACAAATGTTCGATACTTTCTTCACTTGTTTTACATAAAGGACATCTACTTTGACCTCTCAATATTTAATGAGGCAAGAAGTCTCATGTGGGAATCTTTTTTGACAATACAATCCAAAGGAGGATCTTGCATTTTAGAGGACAATTGAGAGTCCAAAGAGCAGAGTGCCACTAGAATAGCTCTGGATGGTCCTCTTCTTCTCTAATCACCATATATCCAAGGCTTGGAGTGTATGATCCACCTTCCTTGTTCCTTGACTAGACCAATACGTACTTAAAGTCTTTAAGTCTTTGTGTGATTGTCTTTTAAAACCTTAATATATTTGTTCCATGTTGCCATGTTTTGCTCTTCCTCAATTTCCAAAACACTCACATTGAGCCATTCCTAAGACAGGTAAGTAGTAATATTTTTTTCCATTTATGTGGAGAGGAGATTAAATTTTTTCCAAGAGCTTGTTCAAAGCTTTTTCGAAAAAGAATCCTTTTGGCTCTAGTACTGTGATGAAACATGTAGTGTCCATAAGACCCTGTTATCCAGAAGAGTATCCAAGATTTACAAAGAAGAGGTAAGAGGCCTGTCCTTAATTATGAGGGCCCATTATTCTGAAACTTGTTGTCCTTGACTTGATCACTACATAATAACTATTCGTTGTAAAAAGAGTTTTCAAATTCCTACATTAGGCCGAGGAGAGGAGATTAAATAAATTTGGAAAAAATAAAAATAAATATAATTATTGTTAAAATTCTATCATAATTTATGTTTAATACGAAATAATCTTATGTGAATTTGTGCAATTTTACAATATTTATATTGTCAAAAATTCAATTAAATTTTCAAATTAATAAGAATCCATTCTTGTAGAGTTGAATTGCAACAATTAGAAAAAGTTTGCTACAAAATTAAATTAGATTGTGATACCATGATTTTTTTGTTTTTTCAAATTAATAAGAATCCATTCGTAGAGTTGAATTACAACAATTAAAAAAAAATTGTTACAAAATTAAATTAGAGGACGATATTTTGTTTTTCTTGGTTTGGCAATCGGCTAAGCATATCAGAAAAAAAACACTTCCGCATAATAACTCTACTAAAGAAGATCCTATTACATGAATAGCCTTAGTTTTACATGAATAACCTTAATTATACTCACAATTTTCAATGCCCTTCTATCATAATTTATGTTTAATAAAAATTCATGTTTTATAAATTTGTGCAATTTTTATAAAAAATCAATTAAATTTTCAAATTTATAAAAATTCATTCATATAAAATTGAATTGCCACAATTAAAAAAAGTTTGCTACAAAATTAAATTAAATGATAATACATTATTTTCTTATTTTTTTCAAAAATTAAATAGAATAAGCTAGCTATGGAGCAAACCTCCCTCCATCGGAGGGAGGAGAAGCAAAGTCAACGTTGACTTTCCTCCTCCTCCGTCCGATGGAAGGAGGTTTGCTCCATAGCTAGCCCACGCCAAATTAAATTAGATGACGTTGACTTTCCTCCTCCTCCGTCCGATGGAAGGAAGTTTGCTCCATAGCTAGCCCACTCCAAATTAAATTAGATGATGATACATTATTCTCTTATTTTTTTCAAACTTTGATTTTTGGAAATGCTTTTTCCATGAAATTGCATGAGACAAAATTTCTTCAATAAAAAGTTAGGTTTGACACTTTTTGTTTGACAAGTGTCAGTATCGAATAGGTATCAATTTCGTCAATTTTGATTTTTCTAAAAGTTATTCTAGAAACACTTTCATGTACCACCTAATATCAACTTTATCTACTTATATGTTTTATGGTATCTTTGGAAAAAATATGTTTGAGGGATATCTGTTTTGTTAATTTAAGTATAACAAGTTAGTTTTATTAAATTAGATGCAGATATGTATCTAACTTCGAAAAAAAATTGTTAAGTATTTTAAAATTATATTTTTAGTGACTTAATTAAAAATTATATCATAATTATTTATGAAAAAATCCAAATCATAAAAAATTAAGATACAAATAACTAATAAATAAATTAAATTAAATTTATAAATATGTGTATATTTTAATATAATATAATTATCAATTTTTTTATTATAAATAATAATATCATTTCTCGATGACATAACCCTAACAAAATAAATAATAATTATTTATTGACTTGCTATAAATTGACTTGTGTTGAGAATCAAAACGATATATTATAAGCGATAAGGTTGATAGTTACAAGTCAACATGACATAATTAATTATAAAGTAAAAAGTTCTTATAATGGATTTTTAAGTGTTTCACTATTATTAAATAATTATCAAACATATAAAAGTTGAAAATCTTAACATACCATAATAAAATATTAAAAATATATGAGACAGTAACGGATATTCTTTTATCCATGGAATAATATCACATATGATGAATAAAGATAACGTGAAGAGTTTTGCACCCTATATTTTAACAAATAAATACTCTTAATGAAAATAAGTCATATACATAAATTATTTTTAGTTTTCAAATATAATAATGAATGAATAAATATATGTTAACAATTATATCTCTACTTATTGAAAGGAGGCATTTATTTAACTTTAAAAAGTTGAGTGATAAAAGCAGCACCCTAGTACATTTGACATAGTTTTTAAAGGGAAAATTATTAAATACAAGTACTTTCATTTGGTTAAGTTGTCATAATAGGTTTTTTTAATCATAATCATTTTAGATTTATATTTGGTTTCAATTTTATTATTGTTTTTGTTATAATCATTCAAGATTTATATTTGGTTCCAATTTTGTTTATTTATATTTGGTTTCAATTTTGTTTATTGTTTTTATCATAATCATTTTGTTCCAATTTTGTTTATTAATGTTTAAAGAAAAATTGAATTTTGGTGGGGTTGGCATGTTAATATTTTTATTGTTGAATTTCATTTTTTTGACAAACTTTAACAATTAACATAAATAAAAGTATACATATCCTACAATAAATTATTATAAATAAAAGAAGCGTACTATGCTAAAGCTTTATTATCACAACTCTAGGGCACACATCGTCTTAAACTCTAGGGCACACATCGTCTTAATGCCCAACTTTTTTTGTTGGTCCCTAGACCTCATGCAACACCACCCATCTTTTGGCATAGAGACTTGGTCACCCACACTTACTCGGTAGTGGACTATGCATCTTCACTCAAGACATGCCCATACCTTCTTCACCTTGAGCTACCTATCACTTGTACCTATTATGCCCAACGACCTTGCCCAACTCTTGGACTTGTTATCATATATGTGTTGTATAATTGGTTGCATTAAATTCATTATATTACTTAGTCAATATGCAAGAAAGCAAACCACAAGACAACACATATATGTATGGTTCCCAAACTAACCACCGACAAGCCTTTTTATCAAAATGTATAGAGAATGATCAAATGGAGAATATAAAGGATGGGTTTGATGCCTTCCTCTCGACACCCTTTACAATAGTTAAAATTGGGAAGACTTTCCCACTTTGTCTTTGGTTGTTGATGCATTATCCATGTCATTGGATCTACTACCGACACACTATTCCTGTCATCGGGTCTACTACTAATGCATTGTGCTTGATGTCGGGTTTGTTTCCAATTACTCTTCTTGTTAATACTTGCACCTCTATTAGCCAGTCTGATCGCCCATAAGCATGTTGTCGTTTCCTTCTTTGTTCTCCCATAAGTATGCTCATGTAGCACTTGTCTTGAATATTCCGGGGATGCCTCTCGTAGGACTACTCAATGAGCTTGTTCCCTTAGCCTTTGTAGTGGAGAGTCTACCCATGGAAACCCTTCAACTCAAAATTGCTCTCTATAAGACTTGGGCACTCTGCCTCCTTCTTCTAATAGTTTGCTTAGTTTGCTTTCCATGAACCTAAAGCCTTTCTCACCTCCTCCCTTGGTGTTTTGCACATTCTACCTCTCACACTTGGTTACCTTTGCCTCAAGTGCACTCAAGTACTTATATGATACAAATTCCCATTCTCCCTCATGAGAGGGTTCCCATCTCTTCCTTGGTCGACTTCTTCCTTAAGGCACCCAAGCCCTTAGTCAAATTCTCTCCTTAGGTGTCCAATGGCGTCCACATTTTCCCATGAAGTGCAATATTTTTCCCCTCATCAAGATGTCGTACCACCACATATAGGCAAGTGGACCCAATGGCCCTTAAGTCTTCTTGTGATGCGTCCAAGTGTCTTCTTATCAACATGCCCTTGCTCGACACCTTATGTAGGGAAGTCTCCTTCACACCCATTGTTAGTCTCCTTGGTCACTGCCCATGCTGATGTCGAAGCCCCACTTTTTTCCAAATCCTTCTTTGCCAAAGACCCCCTTGGTCGAAGCCCCTTGTGCATGTGTGCCCATTCCCATATCATCATATATGTTTGTGGCTGCTAGGTGTGCTCCTAAATGCACCCATCTTGGCAACTAGTGCCTTGGTCGCACATGAGTGCGTCGATTGCAAGTGTGATCGAGCCCTCCGATGGGTGCGTGAGCGTGGGCTAGTTGCTTTCTCAAGGTAGGGATGTTACACCCTCCCCCTCTAAAATATGTTTCCATCCTTGACAACTTTGCAAGAGTTGTTGTTGTCATTGTGAATGTATTGTTCAACTTGCCTACCCATGGTCATCAAGACCCCTTTCGCCGACAACTTATTTCCTTTCTATCATTGGTTACTGTGTTTCCAAATGTAGCTTCTTGAATATGTTTTCACTTGGTACGACTTCTTAGGCTCCCTAGGAAACTTCTTTTTCATCATGCTCATGTACACTAGATCCCCCCATTCCATGGATTGATTGGGTAGATGGTCTAATCACCACACCTTTCAAGCAATGAGAATGCACATTATCATGCTTGTAAGTGTCAATTTTAGTTGTGCTTTGGTCCCTTTGATGCAACTTCTTCTTGGGCAAGGAAACTTCCACTATGTTCACATATCAAGATTGCTCCTTTGCTCAACACTTTGCTTCTTATTTGGCTAAGACACCAATATCATGGCACATGCATGCCCAGTACCCATTTTTCAAATAGTGGGTTACATGATGTGACTTAGGCTGGAAGAGGGCACACAACTGGAGTTGTTTCCAATGCACCTTTCGTTCCTAGCATGCCCTTCATGCCCAAACCTAATCTCCAAAACTTCCCATTGCTACCTAGCTACTGAAGAACTTGTACTATTGTCGACAAAGGTCCTTTAAATTCCTTTTCCTTGTTGTAATATTCCTCATTCTTAATCCATGATGGATCACTGATATATAAACCATTAAATGCTACAATCGGGACTTCTTACTTTAATTATCAATCCAGGAACATACAAACTTAAGAGGTTTCATGCATTATCTATGCAACTAATAAGAGTTTCTAGATTACGGTAGGGAAAACATTATAACTACTACTTTAAATTAGAGTGCATGAATTGACTTAAATGCAAGAGATGACAATTGAACAAACTGATCTACTACATTGCTATCATAAATAACTATTTACCTAAGAATCGAGAGAATGTAATTAAACAAGAATGCTAAGAGAAACTCTAATCAACAAAATACGTAGGAACTATCTATTCTAGGAATATCGTGTATGAAGTGAATCTATCCCTAAGATCATTCTCTTAAATTCAATAATCACTATTCTAACTACTAAATTACCAAATGAACTAAGAGTATGGAATAACAAATCATAAAGCAACTAGTGAATTGAAATAACTGCCATGGATTGATTGGGTAGATGGTCTAATTACCACACCTTGCAAGCAATGAGAATGCACATTATCATGCTTGTAAGTGTCGATTTTAGTTGTGCTTTGGTCCCTCTGATGCAACTTCTTCTTGGGCAAGGAAACTTCCACTGTGTTCACATATCAAGATTGCTCATTTTCTCAACACTTTACTTGTTATTTGGCTAAGGCACCAATATCATGGCACCTGCATGCCCAATACCCATTTTTCAAATAGTGGGTTACACGATGTGACTTAGGCTAGAACAGGGCACACAACTGGAGTTGTTTCCAATGCACCTTTTGTTGCTAGCATGCCCTTCATGCCCAAACCTAATCTCCAAAACTTCCCATTGCTACCTAGCTATTGAAGAACCTGTACTATTGTCGACAAAGGTCCCTTAAATTCCTTTTCCTTGCTGTAATATTCCTCATTCTTAATCCATGGTGGATCACTGATATATAAACCATAAAATGCTATAATCAAGACTTCTTACTTTAATTATCAATCCAGGAACATACAAACTTAAGAGGTGTCATGCATTATCTATACAACTAATAAGAGTTTCTACAGTACGGTAGGGAAAAGATTGTAAATACTACTTTAAATTAGAGTGCATGAATTGACTTAAATGAAAGAAATGACAATTGAACAAACTGATCTACTGTACCGCTATCATAAATAACTATTTACCTAAGAATCAAGAGAATGCAATTAAACTAGAATGCTAAGAGAAACTCTAATCAACAAAACACAGAGGAACTATCTATTATGCAAATATCATGCATGAATTGAATCTATCCCTAACATCATTCTCTTAAATTCAATAATCACTATTCTAACTACTAAATTACCAAATGAACTAAGAGTATGGAATAACAAATCATAAAGCAACTAGTGAATTGAAATGAAAGAACTGAATTGAAATAACTAAGTGTATGGATGAAATGAGAAAACATGAAGCAAGTATTGAATTAAAAGGTATTAGCCAAGGAACTATAAAAAATAGTGAATACAAACTAAAGTACTAAATATAATGCAGGAAATGGTAGAGAAGAAGGAAAATGTGGTAAAGATTGAATTGACAAAAAAACTACAGAGTACGATAAAATGAACTACAAGCATGAATATTGAATTCTACAGGAAAACATAGTAGTAATAAACCATAAGCTAATTGCAATTCTAATCTAAGTTACCTTACCCACAACTAATAAGACTCTTTTGTTACCTTGAGGGGGACCTCCCCAAGGTAGATACTAGAATTCAAATAAAACTCAAGAACACCTAAGATGAAGTAAATGTTGATTCTTCATTAAAATATTAGTTATTCATAATCCACTTGAAGTATATACACTATAACTCAAACATTATGATGTCTTCAAAACATATATAAGAGTTGAATGGTTGAACCCCTATGGTTGTGTCTAGGGGTCTCTATTAATTACAAATTAAAAAAATATTAAAACTAGAGTTCAAAAACTTGGCATGACAGATTCCCATTCCCCTGATTTAGGAGGACTAGTAGTGACTAGGATCCACTGGTAGTGATGGTGTTGGTAGTTATCACTAAAACTTTGATTGGATGTGTATCCTGGTGACTCCATAATATTTAATACCTATCTTTTCTACCAACATTCTTCAGTTGTCATGTTGTTCCACCTATGTTGAGCACATATTTTTCTAGCTCGTGCATCATATCATATTTAACCAATATCTGAGGTAAATCAAACAAGAAGGAGATAAGCACTTTTAGCAGTCACATTCCTATTTCTAGACATGCATGATAGCGTCTCAATGTGTTAGCTAACTCAATTGATGATCCTTTGTTACCTTATTATGCTTCGAAATAAGATTATTGTCTATCAAAACTAAACCTTATCAACCCCTATTATTGTAATTGATTATAAGTGATGTAAATGTATTTATGTACTTGTTCATGACATGGAGCTAAATTCCAAGGCCCTGCCAATGAACGTTGTAGCATTAAACAATGTTTTATTTCATAGTAGAACCATGCACTAGCTAAAGCATGGCGACATCATGCATATGATGTAAATTATAAATGTTGAAATAATAAAACAAACCTAGGGATGAATGTGCAAGACAATGAAAATGAAGGGGCTACAGTATCTATTAGGGGGAGAGGTTAAATGCTACAGAAGCCTTGAGAATATAATTAATGATGATTGAGGGTCATCATAGTATCTTTGAGTACTAAAGAGAAAGCAAGTTATTAACGTTCGCCTATTAGCATAAAACCAATAAGTATAAATATGAGTTTAACCTTTGAGCATTGTGAAACAACACGTTACTCATGTAAGGAGGGAAATGGATTTTTTTTTCACTTAAGAGAGTAAGGAGAGTGATTATTATCATTATTATGAGTGTATGATTATTATTGCGAGTGGTATATCCAGGGTTTCTATTGGAGAGAAGACAAGTTTTCAATATCAAAGAGTGGTTTTATTATTTAATTGGAATCAACATTACATATAAAAAAACATTTGAAATCACCCATAGTATAAGGAAAAAGGAAAATAATTCCATATGTTATAGGAATGGAAATCACCGCTTATCATATGAAAAAATTATAGATACCTTAGAAAGATTTAAATATGATGTTATTATTATTTTTTCAATATGGTTCACAACTTAGAAGGATTTGCTACATCCACAATAATAATTTTTAGGGGGGGCACCCAAAGGGGTGTCACCCTGTTAGCTCTGATTACAAATCCTAGACCAATGGGGACATCAAGTGAGGCCCTTTTAGGATTATTAATCCTCCCTTGACCAAACTGTCTATTAGATTAATTTAGCCTAACTTAGGAGTTTTAATTAATTAATTAAGTCCACTAGTACCATTGGGTCCTCATGGCCTAATGGGGACACATGTACTAGTTACTAGAGTGTGGGGAACACTACTAGATGCTATCTTCCACTGACCACACTTGCATGCATCAGATTAGGTGCCTCCTAGGCCAATCCCTACATTTTAGGAGCCACTAGGAGTCCCGACACCAACCTCCTTGAGTTAGTTGGAGTTGGAACTAGTTAAGCTTAGTTAATTTCTAGTTACATTTAGTTAGATCACAATCAATTCAGTTAGCGCTAGTTATGCATGGTTGCATGTGGATTAGGCTCCTTTTCTCACCTACCACTTTAGTTAGACTGAGAGAACTATTTATTGATGATTGTGTGAGTTGTTTAGACATCTGGAGCTAACTATTTGGACTCCGATATTAATTGAGACATCCTAAGTTAGCTAGTCAGTTAGGTACAGTCACATCTAGTTGGTAGATTCGAATTCCTCCCTAATGGATTCAAATTCTTCCTTATGTAAACTATTGTAACACCAGATTAATTAATGACAATGATACTATAATTATCTGAGCTATACTCATCCATTTCATGTGTGTTTTGTTTTGTTCAATGTGTATCTTCATTCTCCTTTTACTGCAACAATAATATTTGACTCATTGCTTGAAGATCTAAATGGAACAACAATTTTAACATGGTATCAGAGCCATCTCGGGTAGGGATTCATGTTTATTTCTCTCCATTGAACACCAAAAGCAACCAGGTTTCCACAGAAGTCCCCAATAGTGTTTTGCTTCCTCTGAAATTATTCAGAGTGGCGGTGTGGGCGTGACGGACTCTAAAAAAGTGTTCATGTCGAGAGGAGAAGCATGATTCTAACACAGTTTTAATGTTTTAGTGTTTTACAATGAAAATCTATAGGTGCTACGTAGCTTGTGTGAAGATTTGTGTTCTTTCAGCATAAGAATTATGGATTCTAGCCTTCTAAACCTCAGATCGTTACACCCTTCAATTATCTTGATTGGAGGGAAGATATGCAGATGTCCTTGTGCAATCTTGGCTACTACAGGATAATACTTGGAAGGGAGGTTGACCCCCATCAGCCAGTTGAGAAGAATAAGTTTCTGAACCGCTTAGATGAATCTTTTGGTTATCTATGCACTCATATATCCATAGATCTCCTCTTCCACCTTGAAGGTTTGAGGACACCCAGAGAATCCTGGGAGAAGCTTGAAGACTTGTTTGGAAAAAAAGATGAACTTTGGGAACACCTCCAAGAGAATTAGATGGTAGCCTTACATCCCAGCAATTTCGAAACAGTAGAGAAATTCTTTACTAAATTCAAGTCTCTTGCACTTCAATGCATACAGTGCGGAATAGAAATAAAGGATGAGCAAAATATGCTTTCCATTATCAACAAAATCAGCCCACAGTATTATGTATTTGTCTCAATATTCCATTCGAAAAGGGATTCCTTTCCAGTTTGGAAAATTCCCTCACTTGATTCCTTTGTCGAATCCTTAATACATGAGCAAGAGAAATTGATACAGATGGGAGTTATCCAGACTTCCAAATATCAAGCTCTCCTAGTGACGGACTCTACCAAAGAGCAAGCTAAAGGGAGACCTAAGGGGAAGGATCCTAAAGAGAATTAGAACACTTCTGAAGGATGCCTCTGGTTCTAAGAAAAAGAAGAAGTTTGAAAAGGAAAAGTGTTCCTATTGTATGAGGGGATTTCATCCAGAAGACTCGTGCATGAAGAAGACCCTCGACCAGTTGAAAGATCTATGTGTACAGAACAATATTTACCTTCCACAAGGTGTAGAGATGTCTGATAATGAAGAGAATAATGAAGAATATGAGAGATTCATGCATGAAATCCTCACTCCGTTGAAGGCTTATTTGACAGATTTCGGAGCATCCAACCACATGGTTTCCTCCAGGAAATCCTTCGTCACTTTCCCTCTATCAGGAGGAACTAGCAGTCATATGGGAGATGACTCTAAAATCCCAGATGTTGAGAGAGGTTCAGATAAAATCCAACATGATGAGTTCATTCCCTCTCCTATAGAAAAGCAAATTGTTGAAGATGAAGCAGAATTTTCCCTACTGTCAATTCGAATTGAAGAAAGTCTCCTTGGAGTGACTCCTTCTTCTACTACTCCAGAAGTGTATGAGATCTCTAATATCTCATCTCCTCACATGGCTGATCCAGAAGAAGACATTCAAATCTCTATTTTTTAAGAAAAAATCTCCTTCTATTCTTTGCAAAAGTTCTCCAGCGATTCTTTAAATTTTGTGCATAGTTTACTGGTGATTGTTTTGGAAAAGGAAGAGGAATTTGATTTCTCTATATCTAATGATGTTGCTGGTTTGTAGATAAGTAATACCATGGATATTTTGGAAATAATATCAGATTATAGGATTGATCCATTCACTCTCACTAATCTAGAGTTTCCAGTAAATTCCTATAGGATTGCATGCACCAGAAATTAGAATTTTGAAGAAGGAGAAAATTGTGCATCTACCATCTCGATGGAGCATAATTTTGGATTTGATATGAACATATTTGGATATGATTTATTTTCTGATCTGATAATATTTGGTTCAGGTTTTAAGATTCAAGAGCTTTCAGTATTGCTTGTAAGTGGTTTCATCAATTTTGGTGTGACAAATCAAGCACCGCAAGTCTCCTTCAATTTTGTTGTTGAGGATTCGATGTTAGTTATCTCTTATGAGTTTGCTGATATCATATTTTGTGAATTATTGGTTATTTCTGAAGCTATATCAGATTATGGAGCTCAAGCATTCTCTCTCCATAGTCTCAGGGCTTCTCTACTGATCATATGCTCATCTCCTCACATAACTAGTAAAGTTGGAGACATTTTGCATCTGCATGGACACTTGCTCCTAACACTTGGGGCTGATTTACCTCACATGGATTGATGTTCAAGGCTTTCATATATCAATTTATTTGTTTTTCCTCACATGGTTTGAAATATCAAGAACTTTTTCTCTCTCATCAATTGATTTCAGCTTCTCTACATGGGTCCAGTTTTCACCGTGCAACTGTTATATTTTTTATTTAGTTGAGTACATTATTCCTCTTCCAAAGAGGAAGATTCATCTAGACATAAGAATTTGTTTGGATTCAAAGGTTCACATGCACATATATAGGATGCTGCTGCATAGAAGAACCAGAATATTGCTCTGTTGTTGCATAGTGCTAGGAATTGCAGCAAAAGATTTTGCAAGTTTTTAACTTGTATTTCCTGATTTCTGCTTATTTTGAAGGGGGGGGTTCCCATGAGGTTTTCCCCTATTTCCTCGGTTGTATTTTAGATTGTATATGGGTGACTTATGGACTAGTTTCCAGGGCCCATAGTTGTCCAAGTTAGGATTTAGGGGGGTGTTAGGATTATTAATCCTCCCTTGACCAAACTGTCTATTAGATTAATTTAGCCTAACTTAGGAGTTTTAATTAATTAATTAAGTCCACTAGTACCATTGGGTCCACATGGCCTAATGGGGACACATGTACCAGTTACTAGAGTGTGGGGAACACTGCTAGAGGCTATCTACCATTGACTGCACTTGCATGCATCAGATTAGGCACCTCCTAGGCCAATCCCTATATTTTAGGAGCCACTAAGTCTCGACACCAACCTCCTTCAGCCAGTTAGAGTTGGAACTAGTTAAGCTTAGTTAATTTCCATTTACATTCAGTTAGATCACAATCAGTTCAGTTAGCGCTAGTTATGCATGGATGCATGTGGATTAGCTGCCTTTGCTCACCTACCACTTAAGTTAGACTGAGTTAACTGTTTATTACTGATTGTGTGAGTTGTTTAGAAATCTGGAGTTAACTATTTGGACTTCGATATTGATTGAGACATCCTGAGTTACCTAGTCAGTTAGGTACAGTCACATCCAGTTGGTAGATTCGAATTCCTCCATAATGGATTTGAATTCTTCCTTATGTAAACTATTGTAACACCAGATTAATTAATGACAATGATACTGTAATTATCTGAGCTATACCCATCTGTTTCCTGTGTGGTTTTTTTTTTCAGTGTGTATCTTCATTCTCCTTTTATTGCAACAATAATATTTGACTCATTGCTTGAAGATCTAAATGGCACAACAATTTTAACAGGCCCTTATATATCTATGCATATCCATCTGGGGATTTGACCTCGAGGCCTTTTGATTACAACTCATAGGTCTCAACCACTTGAGCTAACCAATTAGGCTTAAATATGTTGCTATTATTATACCATATCTAATTATAAAATAAATTATATATTTACAATATATGCATTATAATATAAACATACTACTACAACACATAGAGATAATGAAGATAAACAATTAGGGTTTCTCTAAAAGTAATTACTATTAAAACTATTATCTTGATAAGAAGTAAGGACCAGGGTTTTACGCTAAGGAGGGATTGAATCCTTAATGATTTTTATGAGGAAGAGGGTTAGATATATTTGCAATTTGGTATTTTTATACTCTCATGTTCAAAAGTGGAGGGTCGACCTCCCTAGAGGAGGGTGGATCCCTAGTCTTGTTATTAGATCTTTGCTCTAATTGATATATTATATTGTTAACATTGCAAGAGGTTGAGGGGTGGTCCTTGTAGAGAACTGATCCAATGATTATATCATTATTATTTATGGTTGATAGATACAGGGATGCCTCTACTGGAGGACTAACCCAATGTTAGACCTAGGGAAAGGAAAATAGAATTCACTTAGAATTATGCCTAAGTATGGAGAAGAGATAATGAAGAAGAGAAAGGAGCTGCGATAGAAGCATCGACATGAAATAAGAAGAGAAAGGAGATGCGACAGAAGAAACGGCAGGAAAGAAGAAGAGAAAGGAGATGCGACAGAAGCAGCGATAGGAAGGAAGAAGAAGGAATATGTGCAACAGAAGAGGAAGCCGCGACAAAAGGAAGGAGTGCGACAAGGTAAGATGTGATAGAATATCAGTATCAAAAGGTGTGCAAAGGCGTGCAAGTGGTATAATGATTGGAAAATGAAAGTAAGGAATAACGGTTAAAAAGTGACAGGCCATAAACATCATCGGTACGCGTTCAACTAGAGCCGGCGAAAACCACACATATGAAGGTATCTTTGTAAGTCAGGTCATTAGTGCATACCATTAGGTGTTACTAGAATAGGAAAGACAACCTGTTGGCTAAGTATAGGAATTCGGTTGAGAAAGCAACAAGAAAAGAGTATGTCACGAGTTTGTAAAATAGTCTATAAAAGAAGAAACCCAAATTGTATGTGGGTTAGCTTCTTTGTTGTTAACTCTATACTATTAAACTGTTAGTTGCTCTATATTTTGTTGTCTAGTAGTCTAAGTGCATACAAGTTGAAGAATCTGCTGCTGAGTGTGCATAAGTGTAGGAGATGTTGACTCAATCTAGGCTATGTGTGGATCATTAGTAGAGTTGAGTAGAAAGAGAGAAGAAGAGAAGATCGTAGAGCATGAGACGAAGAAAGAGTTTGTAAATATAGATAAGAATATCTAGAATAGAGTTTGCCACTTACTGCGCATATGAAAGGTGCATATATTTCTCATGCCAGATGAAGAGCACCTTTGTGGCTTTTTCCTGGATGGGTTTCCACATTATATACTGTGTATATGCGTGAATGTTGAATGTGTTTGAGTTACCTGTATAAATGTTGCCTTGAATGAATGCTTATATATTTTCTTATGAATGAATAGATGTATACCAGTTGCACTATATCATTTGAAATGAGCATGTTGCACAAAGTTTGTTGTTATAATAGTTGCATAATAGAAGTTGGGTCGCAGTCTAATTGCTCACAGTAAGCATAAATAATCCACCCTAAGGCTTTGTTGAGCACCTTGGTAAGGGACCAAGGTACCATAAATCCTCCACCCAACTACGAAAACTTGGTTATGGAAGACACCCATTAAGAAAGATATATCGGGTGAGACTGCATTTGCATCGCACATGTTTCCTACAGAGATCTTCTCTATTGGGATGATATCTTGGGCTTTGTTGCGCTAAGAAGAAGGGACTGAACCCAGGTTAGGGTCTTCATAGAAGGGATAAAATCCAACAAATAGTTCCGTTGTCGGGACCCAAATAATTTTGGTGAGGGATATGTTGTGGGAACTGATGAAACCTGAGATCCAAGATTGGGTGGATTTCAAATCGTTAGAATTTTCACAAGAAGAGGTCAAATGATTTCGGTGGAACCCAACAGAGTGGTTGGGCTGGTACCTCTATATGTATATACAATATATTTTCTTTTTCGAGTTTCCCATTGTGCTACATGAGTGGTTATCTAAGTTGGCAACCCAAAAAAGAAATTTCCAAGGAGCAGAACCGAAGGAGTGGAATCCTCAGTTGATTGAGCGACTGAAAAAGAGTAAGAAACCTTGTATCGAGGGCTATATATTTTTGGATAGATAGTATCTTGGAGGGATACATTACTGATTTTGCTGTGGACACAATAACCTCATACAGTGAGGCTGAGCAAAATTTTTTTCAAGGACCACGCGGTAAATATCTGTTGTCTTTAAAGACATGGATACGAATGCTTGTCTATGAAAAAATAATTCTACGAATGTGAAAAGTGGAAGCTATGTACAAAAAGGGTGGGTATGTCACAACAAAACTCTGTGAAAAATGACTCAACCTGAGTTGAGATGTTCCCTGGATATAGTGGAACTAAACTAGAGTATGGTTGCTTAAGAAGCGGAAGAAGATTTAGATCAGGAAAGTGAAGAAAGAATTTGTTAGGAAGAGGGAGTTGCAACACGACCAGAGAAGAAGAAGACTACAATATTGCATCGTACTTAGACGAAGGGTCTTGCAACGAAGAAGAAGAATATCGGCCGATATATGAAGGAGACGAAGAATCAGAAGAGTCGACTAAAGCCCTAGATATGGAATGTGGGTACTCACCTACAAAACTACACACATCACCAAAGGTAAGATCTAGAGATTTATCTCCAAGTGCATTTGTAAATACAAGTAGTACTAACGCTGTAAATAGAAGACAAAGGAGTTTGTCTAGCCAAAATTTTGTTCCAACTATACCAACAATTAATACAATGGCTGGGATTGGCATTAAGTCACCAATATTCAATAGAAATGGGTTGGAAGACCCAGAACAATATTGGTTTCTTTGTGAAGCCATTTGGACTGTGTGACAAATCCATGATGAGAATATCAAGAAATCACAGATGATCACGACTCTGTGAGGTCATGCACTTGAATGGCACATGAAATTTTCTATAGTTCCAGTAGGAGTTGCCCAAAAAATGCTCGACCATATTTGAGTGGACATAATATATGAGTTTAGGAAGCCAAAGTCTGAGTCGCAGTGCATTATTGAAATCAAATAAATTAAGTAGCTACTGGCCGAGTCTATTTGGGAATTTGACCAGATATTCAAGACACTAATGGCCAAACTGAGCTTCCAAATGTCAGATGTACAACATAAGGAATCGTTCATTGCTTCTTTTCCGCCACACATCTAAATCCCATTGATGTAGCAGAAGATTGTATCGCAAACAAAATTGCTTGAAATAGCCATGAAGTTAGTATCATTGTTGATTGGAGAAACCGGTGTAGGAATGATGCAAATTCAATTACAGTTGACCAATCTTACGATTCAACTCCATGACATCAAGAATGGAAAAGAAGTCCAAGAATAACTGTGGTGTACGAGATGCAGAACAAAGGGACACCATAAAGACAATTTCTTGATGCTCACGAACTATGTCGTAGCAGGGGCGTCGAACCCGATAAACACCCAAGAGATGCCTTGGTGTAGGATATGTTAGAATAGGGGCAACAAGTCCAAATAATGTCTATATTTACAGAAGATTGTAAGTACACCAGCTAGTTTGTATTGTAAATTTTGTAAATTAGTGGGACATGATGAAAAAGACTGCAGAGCACTTCAATTGCTATAGGAAACGAAGATGGATACCTACTTGATGAAAACCATGAGTAGATACAAGATGAACGAGCATAGCCTCAGTATCATCCTTCTCAATATCCACCACTGCAATATCAACAACCTCAATATCCTTAGCCACAATACTAGCAAAACCAGTATCCACGACAACAACAGAACCCTCAGCAAAGGGCGGGTGGAAATTTTTGAGGTTGAGGAAAACAACAAGGAGGAGGAGGATTTGGTCAAGGAAGATGCCAAGTCATATGTTACAATTGTGGGAAGCCAAGACACTTTGTCTGAGATTTCCAAAGTCCTGTCAAAACATGTATATATTGCAAAGCATTTAATCACACTGTTGAACAGTGTCCACAATTAATTGGGAAATGGCAAGCTTGAACTATCATAAATCTAAACCCGATGCAGAATTAGAATATGAACCCCAACTAGAATATTAATATGATTTACGCCAAGCCGAGAGAACCTAACATCATCATTTTTACAAGAGGAGGTGCTACGACATGAGAAGAATAGAATACACAACATGGACAACCATAGGTGCGACCTATGACACAAAATAAATCCCCACTAGATGTTCAGAAGGAGAAGGAATTCTTCTTGGATGTGTGACCAAATTTTGTTGATGCTACTCAATTGTCGACATATGGAAACATAAATACGATGCCCGAAATATTTGAACGGTTAATCAGGAAGCAACCAATGAAAAAGGTTATTAATATTAAAGGATTTTTTAAAAGCTGTTTAGCACTAATCCATGATAAACATGTTGTAGCAGAATTAACAACACTTATAGAAGAAACTCTAGATGACCTGCGACCTAAAAGAGAGTTTTTTTTTTAACCATGGGAACAACAACCTCCCAAGAGTATATCCAACAACCTGCAAGCCAGATATACCAATAAATTATGACTTAGCAGGGGCCGAGACGTCCTGGTGGGGTCACCTACCCTTCAAGCCTTGCCACAGTAGGCCAAATGAGCAACCCTACCCCCTAGACCTAAAAAGAGAGTTAACCATATGGGGAAAAGACTAAAAATAGGCCGAGAACTATGAATGACTGCACAGATAGGATATTGTGATATGGACTATATCATATTAGATCTAGGCTCAGATGTTAACATACTGACAAGAAAGACATGGGCAAGCATGAATAAGCCAACATTGGACTGGTCTCCCATTCAACTAAGGTTCGCGAACCAGTAGAAGTTTCTACCAATTGGTAGACTAACTCAAGTTCTTGTAGAAGTCGATACTTAAGGACATATGGAGGCTTTGAAGTAATCAACATTGTCGATGACACAAATCCATACCCTGCACTTCTACGAATTGATTGGGTGATAGACAATAAGACCATTATTAACTTTAAGAAAAGAATATTGTTGCTTGAAGATTATGAACTAAGGGTGGTCACCCCAATTGACCTGTTTGAAGGGCGGATATATGTGGATCCAATAAATAGTGAAGGCCAAGGAAATTACTTGGATCAATTGTATAATATCATGTCTTCAAGATAATATTATATAATTCCAATAGCTGATGGAAGGCTCAGTTGGCGGAGTGTAAGCTCTTGCACATTCGATTCAGGTAATGCACTAGAAAATTAGCAGAAAATGCTGCATGAAGTCTCGATGAGAAGATGCGCAAGATTCACAATATATGTCTGACGGGTAGGAGTCGAGGCCAACGAGTTTCCTACATATGAAGGATTAACCAACCTTATGTATTTTCTAGTGGAGTTTGAAGAAAAAGTTATAGAATCACGTCGATTGTTTGCCTTGGACTTTGTGCTGAAGGCTACACCTGCCAGATGGTGGGGTACACATAAACAATCTATCTTTGAATCACCATAGTGTAAAATATTACTAGAGATTAGATTTGGGGAAGAGATCAATTATCCTAATCAGAAGTATGCAGGACTGATAAATCATGTGGAGCATATTGAGCATTGTCGCATGACATGGCAGGATATCCATGACAAGAGTGGGTTCATTGATTCATCCACACATTGGAAATGGTACCAAGGAATTGGTATACATTAGTGGAGTTGCGAATAGGAACTACCGAATGGGAAGAGTTAGACACAAAGCTTCACCCATACATTTGAGTTTGCAATTGAAAATCCGACAATTGATGCTGCACTACAAATAATGAAAGAAAAGATGTTTGAAGAAATCTCGGTCGCAACCACGAACTTCCATTAGTTCAACACAACAGTCGACCACTGGATGTAATGTTACAATATTACAGGAGAACTAGATGATGATGATATGCTTGAGATAAACATACCTGATTCAAAAGGTATGCAAAAGTGGAAGGAGTTGGTATTTCTAGGGACCAATTCCTAAGTCCACTTAAGATCAAGAAAGTAAAATTTGGCTCATTGGAAAAGGGGAGTCGATTGAAACCCTATTTTGATAACTGCGATTGGGTTGCATAAAAAAAAATCCGAGAAATATGACAGGAAAGGTTGGATGTCATTAATTTCACAAATCCGAGAAAATATGACAACGTTCTTTTTGGCCACATCTTGCTTTATCGAAATAACTACCATTTAAAGTGATAGATAATTGGTGGCATAACATAGAAGTCTCTATAATGAGTTAGTAGTATGTCCATGTTCCAGGAAGGATGAATTCCTTTCTAATTAATTGTTCGTCCGTGTGAAGAACAACTCATATTATTTTTTGTATGCTATCAAAATTCGTGGCCAAGACTCCTTTCATTCTGTTTACAAGAGAGAAGAGCTATTGTTGGTTGCAACTGTGAGAGTCAAAGTGAGTTGTTTGTAGCATGGTCATTTCCATTTCTAGCAAAAGTACAGTCGAGTTTGAGCTTGCATCACCCTCCAAAGTCATGGAAGATACAACTAGTTATGTCCCACCTCAGGTGGCACCATCTATTGCACAAACCACTCCAGTAGTGAAGTCGAACCCCATTAGACTGTCTGGAAAAGACAGACTAGGTCCATCTGAAACCACATGGGGAAAGCGCACTAGTAATCAAAAGAGGAAGCAAAAAACATCAACGATCCCAATGCCACCCCCACCGGAGGAGGAAGATTCTAAGACAAGAAATTTGATTCCACCTTATATTCCTACCAGATGCATTGATATGCCAAAATTTAAAATCCCAAAGGAGACAAGAACCCCACTGGTAGCGTCATTGATACAAAAAGGAGTGAAGGTGTTGATAAATATTATGCCGAACTTGAGGAAGCTATCTTTTGTTGATCATGATACGGGGAAGAATAGAGACTTGGACCACCAAAACTACATGGATACTGTACAGGACAAACCCAAGGAGCCCAAGCGATTTGTTGCAAAGGAATGGGCTAAAGGATTAGAACAAGCTGGCATATTATCTATGTTATATATGCCAGATTTTGGTCGAAGCATACCAATAAACACTTGTGTTAAGTAGTTATTGGTATTCTTTCATAATGGGTTCCTATGGCTTGGAAAACCTATACCTATAGATGTTGAACTTATTGCAATCATCATAGTCCTACCATTTGTAAAAATGGACCCAAGTTCCAATGCCACTTCTTAAGAAGGATCAAGAAGCGACGATAGCTGTGCGGATGAAGGAAAAGTATGATGTAGTAAGAGATAAAAGAGGATTTCAGATTGATTCCATTAATGATTATATTGTCTGCTTTGCTTCAAAGGTGTTGGCCTCGAAGTTACTATGCAATATGCGTCTAGATAAATGTACTGCAGGAGAAATTGTTCTCATTGAAGTCTGTGTGGAAGGAGTTAAGATAAATTGGTGTCAATTCTTACTGAATGAGCTACTACAAGATGTCATTGATGCACAGGAAGAGGGTAGGGAATTTCACTACTCCTGGATGTTAATTTTAATCTCATTTATAGCATGGTTTGACCCACCAAACTACCAAGGGGTAGATCTGCTGGTGAACTGTAGAGGAGCAAAATACCATAACCTTTGGCTCGACAAGGACAGAAAGGCATGACAGGCAGAAAATAACATTGAATTCTTTATGCATGGAAAATCTATAAGGAACTAGGTAAAGAACATGTGCAGGTTAGAGGACAACACTATTCGAATATTTCATCAAGTTGTTAGATTTGAGATTGGTGCACAACATGTTAAAATGAAACCATGCCAGTACCAACAACGTCAAGGTTTTCCGACAAAATTCATAATGACATAGGAAGAGGTTGAATAAATTGTTGATGAATGCCATAGGAATGGGGCGTTCTAGTTCCATAGGATTAACTACGGCAAGAGGAAGAACAACTGCAAATAGAGAACCCACCACCGGCATATGAGGGGAATGAAGAAGAAAAACCGCTGGAGGAATGGACTCAACAAAGAGTCATTCTAATTCAACCCCGAATGACCCAGAAATACACAAAAAAGGGGAAGACCATTAGATGGAACATTTAAATCCCTGAAGAAAGAAGAAGAAGATGAAGGTTGACATAAATGCAAATACTATTAGCTTGGACAATGAAGGCTTGTAAATGATGACTGAGGCAATAGTTGAAGCTATGCATACAAGCTTCAAAACTATAGAGGAGCGACAAGAAGAGCTTTCAGGTACATTTATTGATCTGATCAAAGTTTTGTGTAAATCTATTGAATATGTTAAAATTGTTGTAGAATGTTCATCCCCAACCACCGAGTCATAGGATCTACCAGAGACTTCATAAGTGGAACCAACTGGAATAGTAGTTCCAGTTTGACCAATAAAAGTGGAAGTGTCTAGAAGATTTCTTGATCTAGGAATTCTAGAGTTTAACAAGGTTGCTAGGGACATCAGCTAGATAACCATAGATTTCTTGTTAATGAATATCATTGAAGTATATGCAATAAAAAATGTTGTAATTGCTGAAATAAAAGTGCGAGAATGCACCTTGGCTAAGAAAGCGAAGACCGCAAACACAAATATCAAGAAAATGAAACTAGTTGTACAGGAAACTAAGCAGAAGACAAAGGCATGGGAAGAAAACCATCAGAGAATCGACCAGAAAGTAGCTTTGGCTTGTAAAAACTTTGCAGAAGATGAAATAATAGAAGAAATGGCACTAGACACCAAAGTCGCTAGAATTGGCGTAACAGTAGAAGACCTCTGAAGGAAAGTCATAGATCTAGAAGGTAGCTAAAACCAAACACCCCCCAGGTAATAGAGGAAAGAAGAGAAGCAACAATTGAAGCTGGGAAGAAGATATAAGAAGTATAAGAAATATGTGCCAAGGTTGTTGACCAAGTTTCTCAAACTTGGGAAGGAATAATGGATGATGAGGAATCAGAAAAACTTACAAATGAGATGACTTTGCTTGAATCAAATATTAATCAGATAAGGAATGACATGAAATAACAACCCTTAGCACAGAAAATGGCTAAGGAAATAGAGATGAGGAAATTACAGCAGCAAGTAGCAGTGCTGCGGACACAACAACAATGCAATGTGGAAAAGCTGGAGGAGATGCAGGATGAAGCATAAAGATTTACAAGCATCATTCAATGTGTACATCATAAGGTGCATGAAGTAGTGTCATCAGTAGAGAAGGTAATGTCAGAACATGTTAGTTCCAACCTTGTGGAACAATTATAGAAGATAGAGGAAGAAGTGCAGCTTGAAGCAGAGCAAGTGGAAAAAATCTTGGAAGATTTTCATAGTGAAGTCAACACAAGGAACAAAATGGAAGTAGCTTCGAGTGGCTCGGGAGGAGCCACATGTGAGTGTTGGGGGGTTGCTGGGTCAAGGAAAAGGAAAGCAGAATTCACTTAGAATTATTCCTAAGTATGGAGAAGAGATAATGAAGAAGACAAAGGAGCCGTGACAGAAGCATTGACATGAAAGAAGAAGAGAAAGGGGCTGTGAAAAAGGCAGTGACAAGAAAGAATAAGAAAAAGGAGATACAACAAAAGCAGTGATAGGAAGGAAGAAGAAGGAAGATGTGTGGCAGAAGAGGAATCCACGACAAAAGGAAGGAGTGTGACAAAGGAACATGTGACAGAATATCAGTATCAGAAGGCGTACAAGTGGCATAACGACTGGAAAATGATAGTAAGGCATAACGGTTAAAAAGTGACAGGCCATAAATATCGTGGGTACAAGTCCAGCTAGAGCCGACGAAAACAACATGTATTAAGGTATCTTTGTAATTCAAGTCATTAGTGCCTACTGTTAGGTGTTACTAGAATAGGAAAGACATCCTATTGGCTAAGTATAGGAAGTCAACTAAGAAAGAAATAGGAAAAGGGTGTGTAACGAGTCTATAAAATAAGAAACCCAAGCTGTATGTGGGTTAGATTCTCTGTTGTTAGCTCTGTACTGTTAGACTATTAGTAGCTTTGTATTTTGTTGTCGGTTAGTGTTTTGTAAGTGCATACGAGTTGAAGAATCTACAACTGAGTGCGTAGAAGTGTAGGAGATGTTGAGTCAGTCTAGGTTGTGTGTGTATCATTAGTAGATTTAAGTATAAAGAGAGAAGAAGAGAAGATCAGAGAGCACAAGAGGAAGAAAGAGACTGTAAATATAGAGAAGAAGATCTAGAACATATTCTGTCGCTTAGTGCGCAGATGAAAGGTGCATTTATTTCTCATGCCAGATGAAGAGCACCTTTATGGTTTTTTCCCGGATGGATTTCCACATTACATTCTGTGTATATGCATCAATGTTGAATGTGTTTGAGTTAATTGTATAAATGTTGCCTTGAATGAATGCTTATAGACTTGCTTATGAATGAATAGATGTATATCAGCCGCACTGTATCATTTGAAATGAGTATGCTTCATAAAGGTTGTTGTTATAATAGTTGCATAAGAGAAGTTGGGTCGTGGTCTAACTGTTCATAGGAAGCATGAATAATACACCCTCAAGCTTCATTGAGCACCTTGGTAAGGGATCAAGGTACCAAAAATCCCCCACCCAACTATGGAAACTTGGTTTTGGAAGTTACCCATTAAGAAAGATATCTCGGGTGAGACTGCATCTGTGTCGTAGGTGTTGCCGACTAAGCTCTGCTCTGTTGGGATGATATCTTGGTATTTTTTGCACTAAGCAGATTTAGGGACTGAACTTGGGTTAGGGTCCTTAGAGGAGGAAGAAAAACCAACACCTAATAATATATATTGATTAAAGTTTCTTGCTGATGGTTAGCATGTGGCCTCCATATGGAGAATCCAACTCCATTTACATTATGTTGAACATATTTTTTTTGTGCTCCATGTGTTCATACAAATATATTATGGCCTACTACTTGTCATTTGAGTTTAAAACAAATTACATAATAGATGCTTGTTGGGTTTTATTCCTAGTTGATGAGTATTTCAAATTGAAGTTAGATGTTTTAGTAGTTCACTCTATGAATGCAACGATATCTAAGATATAAATGAAAAATACAATATAGATGGACTATATTTCAATTAAACACCAGTTCTATCATATCGATGCTCTATAGTCATAGAGGTAACAATGGGTGTCCCTAGTTCTTGTTTTGTGTTGTAGTCATACTTTCTTTTCCTTTCGATTAATATTTGTGAACATATCATGGAATATGGGTACAATGTTGTGGGAGCTTAACCTGTCTCATTGGATGGCTCTAATCTCTCATGTTTTGAAGCTAACACATATCCTTGTTGTGCTCTCCATCACCCACTTTGTTACCTTATAGTTGTGAGTTATGAAAGAGAAGGTTGGTCTCTATGAGGAGAGTTGAACCCTATTATCTCTATAGTTTCGCGTTAAGAGGGAGGGTGCACTCCCATGCTATATTTGTTGTTGTCTCATTCTATATTAGTTATTGTGTCATTTTAAATTTTTGTTGAGCAAGGGATACATATATTATTTCTAATAGAAGCAGTCTCGACTCCAATGTGTGTAGAGAGCTGATATTGATACGAAGATATATGATTTATATATATATATATATATATATCTTGTTCTGTTGATTTGAAGAGAGAATGGTCTCTTTATGGGGAGACATGTTGGAGGACTCACCCAATATATAAATATATATTATTAATGTTACTTGTAGATGGAATGAGGGTGTCCTATTAGAGGATAAACCCAATAAATATATATCGTTGCCATATATTTATTGATTGATAGAGGGAGATCTTTGCATATAGAGAATCGACCATATATATTGTTTGTTGTTTCAAAAGGGAGGGTAATCCCTACATAGATAATTGACCCTCATGATTATGGCTGCTAAAGAGAGAGATGAGCGATTCCTAGGTAAGAGATATATTCCTTTTGTTAATTGTTTATTGTGGAAGCCAACTTTACAAATATTGTTTGTTTGCAAAAAAAGGGGCGGTCTCCGAAAAGAACCAACCCATTAGTATCAATCTCTTCCTGTTGCAAAAAAAAGTGGTCTCCATAAAGAGTCGATTCATTTAATTGTTAATTGACTTGTTTTGTTTATTGAGAGTCAAGCACTATGCTTTCCAACAAGAGTCGAGCTAAAAAGTTTAAGGGTCGAGCCCTATTTATTATAGATACCATGAGCTACAATTTATTGCTTAATTTATTGAAATTCAAGTGTTTAAAAGATGAGATGCAATTAATTTGGAGAATTTGAACCCATTGGTTAAGGGTCGAGAGTTCTCTAATTAATTTATTTATCAAAAAACAAGTTTTATTGATTAGCTAATAAGAGCCGATAGATCCTTTGTTTAAATTTGGAGGAATTGAACTCTAATATTTAAAAATCCTATCTCATTGTTAACATTTTTATGAGTTAATTGTTTTTTTTTTTACAAAAACGGTTAAAATTTTAATTAAAGGCTGGTAAAGAGGCTGCCAGGGCCCTTACAATGCTTATTTAGAATAACTATCTTGAGCTTCATCTCCAAAACATACGTAGCTAAAGCAGGGCTAGGCCAAATCTTCCTGGATTCTTCATTAGCTGAAATGTTGCAGGCTAGAGGAGCCTTAGTGTTAGGGAATCGGATGATTTGAATTTTCTGCATTGACAATTAGCTGGCTCTTGCTCAAGGAGGTGCCCCGATTGGCCTCGGTATCCACTAGGTTGTTGAGATTCCTTAGCACGTGGTAAGCCTTGTGAGTGCTAAAGTGCGTCAGAAGGAGAAGGAATTTCCTGTACGTTTGACCAAGGTTGATATCTGTTGGCCCTTTCTTAGTATGTAATGCCTTAACAATTAGCCTGGAGTTGCCAAATATAGTAATCTTTTGGATGTTCAGCTTCCTTGCTTGGTTTAGACCTTGCCACAGCGCCAGAAACTCAACTTGATTGTTGGAGGAGTGTCCAAGTCCCCATGCATAGGACAGATGCAGCTTGCCAGAGGGATCAATGATAATGCGGCCTCCTCCAACTTGACCAGGATTCCCTTTCGAGGCCCCGTCAAAGAAGAGGCACCATTCGTCAAGGGCTGACCTCCACTTGATAAATTCTTGTTCATCCAACCTGATTTCCCAGTTTAACTTCTGCGGGGGATTTAAAGCTTCGATGGTTTGCTGGTTCAGGTTGAGCTCCTTAAGCTAGCGCTCTTCATCAGGAGTGAGATTGGTTGAGTTTTTGATGGAAGGCTTAGTACTTAGCGCTTCTGCCATCATAGTCCGGGCTTTAACAACGACTTGAGGAGGAAGTCTACTTTCCTCTTTAAAAATTCTGTTGTTCCTCTCCAACCAGATTTTCCAGCACAGGAATTTGGGAGTCCACATCCACGCGAGCTTGAGGAGGTTTTTCTTGCTTAGGTTGAAGGGAGAGAGAGAATTCCAGTTGCTTATGAACTCCATTACTGAATTTGGCAGTCTTTTAGCAGCAGAACCTATCATAATCCTCCATACCTCTTTAGTGAACTCACAGCTGATAAAGAGATGCTCAGCCATTTCTTCAGCATGATTGCACAAGGAGTAGCGTGAAGGCCCTTCCCATCCTTTCATTTTGATATTATCGCTTGTCATAATGCTGTTGTGGAGAAGAGTCCATATAAAGATGTCAATTTTGGGAATGGAGGGGAAATTCCAAAGAGTTTTCCATGGTGCTGGGTTAGGAGGTACCCAAGGCATTTCCAAGATGGCAGCATAGCCAGCAGTTACAGAATAAATCCCAGTTCTTGACCCCCAGCCCCGTTTGTCTTTGGATCTGGAAGAATGGGGCGATTTCCTTTGAAGAAGAACCAACAGTGCTGAATCTTCGTCCTTTAGCTCTTCCAGATAGTCTCCAAGGTTCCAGTTTGCCCAGGATTTGTGGTCATCATTATTCCAGATGGAGATGTCCCACAGAGTGGTTCGATTGTTTGCCAGTAGCCACGTTTTGATGTTCTCCAGGTCGTTTAACTCGTTAAGAGGCTGATCCCCCAGTATAGAGTCCTCCCAAATTTTAATTTTTGCACCATTGCTGGGGAT
The DNA here is from genome assembly GCA_001517045.1 of Pseudotsuga menziesii. NCBI lineage: Eukaryota > Viridiplantae > Streptophyta > Pinopsida > Pinales > Pinaceae > Pseudotsuga > Pseudotsuga menziesii. Next base: position 387,721 of record LPNX010018620.1, on the reverse strand, counting down.
CCACGTGAGCTTTGGGATGAAATGAGGGATGGATTTTTTGCATAGCGTGAAGATCGGGGATCCTTTCTGCGTTTTGGTTGGTTTTTCCAGGCATCTCTCCCTGTCACCTTTGAAGTATTTCTTCTTGAGAATTTTTTTGCTCCAGGTTCTTTTTCCAGTAATCATATTCCATAGAATTTTGCCACCCATGGCAATATTTTGGATGGCCACGTTTCTAATTTGAAGACCCCCCTCCATCTTAGGCTTCATTACCTTATCCCAGCTCACAAGATGGATCTTCTTCTCACAATTACGACCTCCTTCCCAAAGAAAACGACGAAGCAACTCATTGATTTTGTTGGTTATCATTTTGGGAGCTAATAAAATAGAACATTGATAAATTGCCAGACTGTTGAGGACAGAGTTCATGAAAACAACCTTACCTGCTTTGTTGAGCCAGTTTGCTCCCCAGGCATGGATTTTGTTTTTTAATTTGTCCAGGAGAGGTAGCCAATGGGAAACTTTGGGGGTAGCTTTGAAAATTGGAATGCTTAGGTAGCTGAAGGTGTCCCATGTTGCGTTACCTTCCATTCCAAGAATCCTAGAAATCTCCAGCATATCTAGAGGAGAACAGTTCCAGCCAAAAATCTTACTTTTGTGGTAGTTTATTTCACTTCTAGAGGTACTTTTGTAGACGTCCAGTTCAGTTTTGAAGTTCCTGGCAGTATTAAGATTGGCAGCTCCCAGTAAAAGAGTATCATTAGCGAACTGTATGGGTTTACCTCCTTGACCTTTGGGACGATTCTGATGCCTGAAAGAGATCTGTTTTGAAGCCTTCTGTTCAGCTGGAAGCTAAGAACGGAGGCTTGAATCACAAAGAGAATAGGGGAGAGAGGGTAGCCTTGCCTTAATCCTCTTGAAGCCTTGAAGAAATCGATGGGCCGAACATTGACCAACGGGGCAATCCAGGGGGCTGATATGCAGGCTTTGACCCACTCTATAAATTTCTGACTGAACCCAAAGTTCCTCATGGATGCAAACATAAAATCATGCTTGACTCTGTCAAAGGCACTGGCCAAATCCAGCTTAACCACCATACCCTTCTCTTTTTTCCTATAGCTAGTATGAATGGCTTCTTGGACTAAGATAATGTTATCCAGGATATGTCTTCCTCTCACAAACCCACCTTGATTTTTTGGGATCATTTTAGGCAAAATTCTTTTGAGTTTGTTGGCCATAATTTTAGTGATGACTTTATATCCCATATTACAGAGGGAGATAGGTCTGAATCTGCTGAAGTTCTTGGCACCTTTTTCTTTTGGAATGAGGGCCAAGAAAGAGGAATTAGTGCTGCCACCCATCTTGGTATAGTTTTGAGCCTTCTTGACCATTCTGTACAAGTCATTTTTTATGATATCCCAGCAAGCAATGTAGAACCAAGCTGTGAATCCATCTGGCCCTGGAGCTTTGTCTGGGTCCATTTTGAAGAGGGATTTCTTGATTTCCCATATGCTGACAGGGCTGTTCAGCATCATGTTGTCATAATCATTGACCATGCTTGGGATCTCTGAAAGAGGGTAACTATTCGGGTCCACAGGGTCTAGGTACGGGGCTGAATAGAGATTTTTGAAAAAGGAATGGGCTGCCTCCTTGATGCCACTGAAGTCCTTTATGACTTGATCATGCATCTGAATTTCACTAATGGAATTGTAGTTTTTCCTGGCTTGGGCTGTCTTGTGAAAGAATGAAGTGTTCTTGTCTCTAGCTTGGAGCCAAAGCGTTCTGGATTTGACTCTCCAATAAATTTCCTCTTCTCTGTAAGCTTTATGGTACATCCTTTGTAGCTCAGCTTCCCGGTTAATCAGATCAGGAGTGACTGGAGCTTCTTCTAAGGCCATTTGGTGTCTTTCTAAAGACTTCTGAGTTCTTATCCTTTCAGCCGTGGGAGAGCTTAGACCTTTAGCCCAATATTTTAGGTCAGCTTTGAGTCTTCTGAGCTTTCCTTCCTAGACATAGAAGGGGGAGCCATACACAGGTTGCTTCTAGGAATAGGTCACAAGATCAAGGAAACCTTCCTGATTGACCCAATTTGGGCAGAACCGGAAGGGGATAGGACCAAGCTTTTCCCCACTTGACAGGGAGAGCGAAATGGGTTTATGATCAGAGGTGTAATGTGGGAGAATCTTGGAGGTCGCCATAAGACCAAGGGTTAAAAAGGAGGACTGAATAAGAAAGCGATCAAGACGGGAAGCTATGTGGCCCGGTCCAATTTTTTTATTAGACTAGGTGAACTTTCCCCTGTCAGGAGCGATATCTTCAAGCTCCCAATCCATCATCAAGTCTTCCACCCACTCTCTTACCGGATCCTGGACTAAGGATCCCCCTTTTGTTTCTGCCAGAGCAAGGGTTACATTTAAATCTCCAGCCACTACTAAGTTTTCAGTATTGTGTTGATTGAGAAATAAATTAACGGAGTCCCAACACTCTTTTTTCTTAGCAAGGGAGACAGGAACATACATGTTGAAGGGACTTACAAAATGACCGAAGTCTTTGTGGATCAGCTTGGTAAATAACCAGTGAGTGGTGCCTTCTTCTTCGATTAGATTGAGCTTTGCAGAGTCCCAGAACATAGCTAAACCTCCCGAGGCTCCTCTTGTGCTCACAACCCTACCCGGGCCTTTCTTCCAGAACGAGTTGCTTGCTCGGAGGAGAGCATCCTCCTCCATTTTTGTCTCCTGGATTAGGAGGACTTCAGGCCTTGTTGCTCTTACTAGATCCCTTATTGCTTCTTCCTTTAGTGTGCTACCTAGTCCTCTGCAGTTCCAGGAGACGAATTGCAGTATTTTCCTGAGTGAGAGGGATGGCCCCCTTTCGGAGTCTTCCCTAGTTTCATCCCTGATCTAGTATTCATCATTTCTGGTATGGTATGCTGAGAGACTTGAACCACATCCTTGTAGGACTGCTCTTCTATTCTTTTCTTCTCAGTCTTCCGTCTGTGCTTTGGTTGGTCTGGTGATCCTGACAGGCTGCTTGCTTCAGTATCTCCTTCCTCATAGGATTTAGTTCCTGTTTTCGAGCCCAGACTGATATGTTCCTTTGACTGACTCGGAACAACAGGATTTGGGATTGGGACGGTTGGGCCTTATGACACCCGTGTTTCTTCAAATTCTAGAGCGAGTATGGGGGTTTGAGCTTCATTGGGAGGTTCCTGGTGACTAGATTTTGAGCTGCCAACCATTGGGGGTTCCTGGGCCATTTTCTCCTTGCTTTTGGCGTTGTTAGCAGTTCTACTTTTCTTTACTTTCTGCCATCCTTTGGCATCTTCTTTCCCAGCGGCCAGTTTGGGACAGTGTCTTTGGAAGTGGCCATGCTCCTGACAGTGCCTGCACTTAAAGGTCAGGTGCTCGTAGTCCAATTTCTGATAGTGGGTCCAGGATCCAACGGTTAATTTTACTGCCTCAGGAAGGCCGACTTCAAGATCAACTTCAACACAGATTCTGGCATAGGTATATTGTCCCTTGTTATCAGCTTTGTCTATGAAGCGGCCGATTCTGTTCCCTATTCTCTGCAGAGATTCAATATCCCAACAATGCACCGGAAGGTTGGGAATCCTAACCCATACCGGCACTTCTTTGGGTAGATCGACTGAGGGGTCAAAATCCGGTGTCCATTTGTTCAGATATAGACCCTACGTTCCCATGAAGTAGGGCCCATTTCTAAAGATTAGACCACGGTCTTCTTCTGAGATGAATTCAAACACAAAAAATCCTCTTCCAACAGGGTAGCAGGTTACTCCATGTTTCAGATTGGGCTTCCAATTTCTCTGTATCTAGTCATCAATCATCTTGGTGGAGGGCCATAAACCCATAAACTGGCCCACTAGACCTCGCTTAGCCAGTGCCAGAGCTATCTTCATTGGTTTTTCTTCAGGAAGAGCAATCTAAGGAATTTCCTCCAGCTTCTTGATAAATTTTGGGATCTCTGGGATAGAAGGCTTCTTGCCTCTGCTAAGGAACCTCCGGAATGCATCCTCGTCCGATCTAGGAGGGGGGGGGCGGCCTCCCCACCCCCAGGCGCCACCATCACTGTTCAACGCAGCTCAAACCCAAATCGCAACAGTTCTCAGCCCTAACGTGCAGCAAAAAACCGTTGATTGGCACCCATGACAAATCAGAGTTAATTGTTATAACTAGAACTTGAACTATATTCGTTGAATAAGCCAACCCTAGATGTGGGCTTAGTGTTCAGGTCATGTTGAGAAATATCGGTGAAAGATTTTGTTGTTCCTTTTCTCTAGTGGAATCATTTCCCAATTTAGGGGTGGCCTATCGGTATAAATATTATATGTCAGAAAAAGTGCCTATGGTTGGGAAGGAACGCTGTGGTTGCACATTCAGTAGCCAAGAGGATTCATTCAAGTTGAGTGTTTATTTTATGCTATTTCCTTGTCATTCAAATTATGTTTAATTAATTAGAGATGTATAGATGTTCAGTGTTAATAATACTCATTTATGTATTGTCAAATCATTGATGGAAACGCAATGAATGTATTGCTAAAGTTAAACAAGCAAGATGAGTAATTGATTCTTGTTGGGACAAATATAATATCCGCAATTAACACAAATGAAATACAAGATGTATAATGCATACTTGTAGGAATTCATATGCAAACAAACTAATCTGTCACTACAATTGTTAGATTTCTTAATAGCATAAAACAAATTATTATGTGAGTGAGTAAACAACTAAAATATTTAAAAGTATGTTAAAGAGGCATTTGATATACCTAGTATTCTTTGTAATATTTATGGATGATTAGGTAGTCCTTATGTTTAATTGCAAAGGATGAACTATGATGAAATAACATGCTGGAAGTGTGAGGAAATATGTCGTTACGACTCTATCTTATTATATGGATAATTATAATCAATTATTTGTATGTATTACATAACTAGAAATAGATGGCAAGGATCTTGGTCTAACACCATCTTTGATACATGAAGGTAGGTGAATATTATTTTAAAATTAATAAATTGTATGTTATTGATCGTACATCTTGAAGGTTTGGAGTTTATGATCAACAATTAGTGATTTTGTGTCCAACTTGAGTTGTGACCTCAACTAAATGATTAATCTTTACAACTAATAATATGAATAGTGAACCCATAGATACTTGTATCAAAATAAGAATACTATGATTTAGGTTCTTTCATTAATGCATTAGTTCTCTGACATGCATATTATTTCATCTTGTTAGGAGATAAAGGAAAATTTGTGTGCCCCATACCCCAAAGAGTAACTCAGGGTAATGGGTATGTTACACATGCTTCCCACTTTTTCTACTATTTCACCACTTTGCTAATTTGCTTAATCTTTAACTTGGCGACTGAGCCTCTTCAACGACTTCCTCTAGGCTATGTGGGATTATAAAAACATGGTATGATTTTTGTTGTCCCAGTCTAATGTTGTCATGTTTAATGGTGCTTAATATGATCTCAAGTCTACCATTCTTACCTCCAACCAAAATTTTGTCTCAAACAATTGTTCACTACCCACTCCCATATCTTGTGTTGTCTTTGCTTGCATACTTGTAAATATCTTGGATCACCTTCTTTAGTGTACTACCCAGTTTGCAACAAGTTGCCACCCCAATCCTTATACAAAATTCTTCATTCTTTTCACCCAAGGTATGATTTACTAAAAAAAATTCTTGTTGTTGCTACTTGATGTTACCAAGATTACATGTTGGAGAACCCACCACTTCATCCAGCCTCCCTCTCGACATCTGTGCGACTCTCCTTAAATTCCTCTTGGTCATCATTGACACATAACACTTTAGTGTCTTTCCCAATATCATCAAACAACACTTGTGGGGAATGAGTATGGATTTAGCCATCCTTAGAAAGTCTTGTCCCAAAATGAGTTTTTGGTCATCAAAGGGAAACATTTCCAAGTATAAGGTATCGAACCAATCCCAAAAATTCAGTAGTTTTGCATGAACTACTCCTTCAGATGTATTCAATGATGATATCATTGCCTTAAATATGGTACTACTACCCTCAACCACCAGGTGAATCCCTTTCGTAGTTTATTGGCTAATGATTTTGTGGGTATAACTAGTGTCCATCAATGCCACCACCTTCAACCCACCTACTACCACATTTACAAAGAAAATCCCATTCATATCTCCATCTCGAAATTCTTGTTCTTAACTTTTTGTTGCAATTTTTTTCAATCCTTCCATTAAGGTATTCAAAACATTCACATGTGCTTTTGAAGGTCAGTAATCTTGCCTTTCGTCAAGTTTATATATCCCTCCTTCAAAGGGAAATCTTGATCCAAATGGGTATCGATGGTCACCCACTTATTTCCATTGGCTCAAAAAAACCTTTCCCACTTGGAAATTTCGATAAGTTTTTAGGTCAATGGACTGATCCAGATGGATATCACTAGCTATCTACCTATTCCACTAGCTCAAAACATTTTTTCCACTTGGGTAGTTTTTATAGTTTTTTGGACCTAAAAATTTTAGAGTCGTTTTTAGGCCTTAAACAATGTATTTGGTGGCATAGTAGTCTATACATGGTCGAAGGCAAGTCCGTGCATCCAAAATGTGTTCTTCTCAACTAGAATTTTCCAACAAGATACCGAATGACTAAATGGAGATCATATGGAAACGTTATTCCCCCTGAGATGTTGACACCTCAACTAACCATCTCGAGGCCCATAAACCTTTGTACACCTCATATCCTAGGGTTAGGTTTTTAATGTTTTTTTCCCTCATTATTATGATAAAAATTCCCTTCGGCCTCCATTTGTAATTAGATTGTCACGAATGAGCGTATTCATCACATCTCTTCTCAGAGATATAGCTACCACCATTCTAGATTCTTTTATTTTATAGTCTATTATATTTTAGTCATTTATTAGAATCTAAGTTTACTATATCACTTTGTTCCTTGCAATATATATGTGTATGCGGTTCTATATTTTCTCTTTCATTTTTTTCTTACATAAATCAAGATCAAATCTTCCACATGGTTTTTCTTGTAAGGTGAGCCCAAAATCCTATTTCCCATTTACATAGGCATTTATTTATCTTATTTTCCTATGATGAATCCATCATACTTAGCATTATCCTCTTCTTTGATGGACCCCAACTTTAGTTGCAAGTGACCTTTTTCTCAGTCTATTTCCGCCTACACCCAACTTACAAAGGCATCGATTTGTGTATGGAATTACCAATGGATTTCCTAGAGAGCTTGAGTTAAACCACTCCCCTTATGTTGCAACTAGTATATTCTGGTCTATATCAAGTGTTTCCTTGTCTTTGAATTCCATTTAGGTGTTCCCTCCATGGTTCTACTCTGATGCTCCCAAAGAGACTCTTCACAAGTTCTTTATGATTTCACCTCTATTGCACCTATTGATACCTTCCCTTCGATTGGTTTTCAATTTTCCACACAATTCTACTTGGTTTTCTTTCTTTGGTATATCCAAATATCCAAAATGACAAATTAACATATGCAAAACCAAAACCAAAATATAATATATTTACTAATATGTTAAGCGCTCTTCTGAGTGCTCTATTTTCTAGATGCTCTTCCGGGTGCTCTTCCAATTTCTTTGTCTTCTTGACACTTTATAGCTTTGTTGAAACCTTAACTTTATTAATATTCCCACTTTGATACCATCTATCACTTTTGGGACAATGATGAGGAGCACTCTGAAAACTATTCTTCCAGAATACCTTGTCTCTAATATGATCTGTCACTTATGATACACTGGATAAGAGAACTTTTGAAACTATTCTTCCAAAATTCCTTGGATCTAATACCATGTATCACAAACTTAGTGTTTGCACCATCTCGATGCCCAATTTTTTGTTATTTCTCCCTAGTTGTCTTGCGACACCAACCATCTTTTGACAGAGAGACTTGATGAACTGCACTTACTTAGCGGTGAACTACACCTCTTCACTCAAGGCATGCCTATACCTTCACCTTAAGCTACCTATCACTTGGATATACTATTCCCAATGACCTTTCCCAAATCTTGGACTTGTTATCATGTGTGTTATTAGTTGGCTATTATTAAACTTATTATATTACTTAGTTAATATGCAAGAAATCAAACCACAAGAGAACATGTCTATGTGGTTCCCAAACCAAGCACAAATAATCCTTTTTATTGAATTTTACCAACAATTATACAATGGAGAATACAACAAGGATGGCTTCAACACCTTCTTGCTGACACCCTCTCACAACAATTTAACTTGGACATATATGCTCACTTTGTCTCTGGATGTCAATGCATTGTCCTTATCGTTGGGTATGATTCCAATGCGTTGTGCCTGTTGTCGGGTTTTCTGCTAGCACAATTCCTTTGATGTTATGTCTAATGTTGATGAATCTTCTTTCTAATGGTGTCACTTATACTAACAAGTTTGTTCTCCCATAATATTGCTATCATTTCCTTCTTTGTTCTCGTACAAGTTTGCTCATGCAACACTTGTATTTAGTATTATAGGGTTTCCTATGGCAGGACTAATACATTGGCAAGCTTGTTCCCTTAGCCTTTGTCATGGAAGTATTCCTATGGTTCAAATTAGAATTGATCTCTATTAGAATTGAGAACTCTACCTCCTTCCAACATTTTGATCAACTTGCTTGCCGTGGACCTAAGGCCTTGCTCTCCTCCTTCCCTTGGTATTTTTCATGTGCTACCTCCCATGCTTGGTTACCTTTTCCTCAAGTCTTCCCAATTACTTATATGAGATGGATTCCTATTCTCTCTCATAATTGGGTGTCCATTTCTTCCTTATTTGACTTCTTCCTTAAGGCACACAAGCCATTCCTTGGTGAACTTCTCTCCTAAGGTGTCCAATGGCATACTATTATACCCTTATTTTCCAACATGGAGGCTCCTTAGATACTCTACTTAATTTATTAACTAAAAACACTTTCCTAGAACATTCTCATGGAATATTTGTTTCCACTATCCCACTCTAGATGCCTATAGGAGGGTGATGACCCACTTGTCACCCCCTCCTTGCATACATGCATGGGGGAACACTATCCCTCCTTGCATGCCTTAGGGGGGGAGATGATGGATATTCACACATTTTGGATGAGTTTCAAGAGGATCACATGTATGTTTGGAATTCACCTCATTTTGGCATGGGAATTCACACACCAACTTGAGTCTACTTGCTCTTAGGGGTCTAGATTCATCTTCACTTAATTCACCATACACCTATATATTGAGGCCATTCTATGAAAAGGGGGAGACTCTTTACTTGGCATTGTTACACTGTTTGAATACCTAAATGCATATAAAAACCACTATGATATTCTTGTTTGAGTCAATGAAGGTTTGTATTAGGATGCTTGGAGGAGATCTGCATCAACTCACTCAAGGTTTGCTTCTTTGATGTACTCTTCTCATTTTCATGATATAGACATGTATATTTATTCCCCCCTCTACATAATGTTGTTATGAATGGTATCATATTTGTATCTATACATATTATTGGTTTTCTATAGTGGATATGATTTTTCTTGAGTAGATTAGGTTAGATATGACTATCTATTGCTTAGATATGATCTTGCTTGATGAACTGGCGACTCCACTAGGGAAATATTTGGTTGATGCTTTCCCTAGTGTTTGATATATTTAATTGTCTATTTATTGACCTTAATAAGTCTTCATTTAGTAGTTATAGTATTCATCTGCAAGTTTTGGATCTCCTCATCCCCTAGAACCACTCAGATATGAGTTGGATTTCAATTTTTGGAGTCATTATGAGACCTACCGACCACACCATTTGAGAATAAGAGCGAGGTATCCCTCCTTAATCCACTATAGGGGTGCGATAACATGACTTTCATCACACCATACATGCCTTAGGGGGGGTTATACTACCTCAAACAAGTGAATTTTTGATGTTTTTCACTCAATTTTTCTCATATGTGATCTCAGATTTCTTGCAGACTTGTCTGTGAGTGTCCAAAACCTATGTGTATTTCTCAGATAATGTATTATGTCTTTGTTTGATTTATTTGATTGATTTCATACCACTTTCATTACGTGTGTTGTGTAGGACCTTGAATTAGTGATATTATTTTTAATTCACACCGTTTTGGCTTGGTGGTGGTCCTAGAGGCTTGTCTTGGTCTTTATTGCTATTCATTTGCCCCTGTCCGATTCATTTTGTAGTACGGGGGTTCTTAGTATTTCATTAACACACGCTTTATACCAAGAGTTGGGATATTTGCAAGGAGTGTAAGGGGTTACTAGGTTTCTTAGTGACCACCACTTCATCTTGCTTGTTTGGTTGGTGTTGTATGCAACTATAGATTAAATGCACATTCTTATTGTTTGATTGTATTTAATTTGAAAAAACAAAGGAAAAACAAAATGAATTCAACTTTTGCATGTCCATTTTTCTTATTTGGGATTGCTTTCTTTTGTTTGGATAAAAAATTTGTGTAGAGATTGTATGAAATTTCACTTTTATATTATGATATTTGGTTGATCTTGCATAAATAGGGATCATTAGTGGATGCATTGTTGCATTTGAAAAAGGAAAAGGCGCTCTCTTCCCTCCCATAAGTAGGTGTTCATTGAATTGAAAGGAAAGGTTTAATTCTTGTGCATCTTTTTGGGTCAAAATTCTCTCACACCACCAAGTTTCACTCCATATTCCTTGCTTGACTAATCAACAACCCTAAAAGAAATCTCTTAATTAAAATCAACTAGAAGTTTTTCTTTTGTCTATAAAACCAACATTAGCTTAGGGTGTAGGATCTTGGATTAGGATTGGAGAGGACACTCTCCAAGACCATTAAAAGAAATTAAAGTAATTAAAGAGTGAAAATCCATTAGTAGTGAGACACACTTTCTAGAAAATATCTTATAATACAAGTGTCAAGCTATAGGTCAAGCTAGTGGATTTGGGAAATATCCCCTCACTGTTTCCTTAGTGGTTTCTTTTGTGTAATGGGGTTTTGTTGAATTAGAAATTTTTCTAGATGACACCTTCTAGGGGGATTTGGTTATGAGACTTGTGTCTTAAGTTCCTTGCTCGTACGTCTAAACTTGACATTCGATTGTTTCACCTGGTCATTGTTTTGCAAAGTGGAAACCATAGTTATTATTCCTAGGTATCTACATGGGTATTGCAAATAGGAAGTGCTTATGATATCTGAGGTAAACGATAATAATCTTCTTCCTCTACCTTGGGCGATGCCTCATGGACACTTGGACCTTGGATTGAAGGGATTAAGAGGGGTTATGGTAACTGTTTCTCACCTCTTCATTGGTGTATTGAGACCCACTTCCAGAATTGTCCTTCGATCTAATAAGTTTTCCTATTGATAGCCTAAATGTTTTTCTAGGGGTGTGTTGTGGTTTTAGATTATAGTTGGCCTTAGGAATGTTATTTTATATTGTATAATTATATGATTAAGTGTGTCCAATATACAAACTCATCAACCTCGATGTATATGAGGCCTCTCTCCCATCAAGGTGGAACCACCACCTATTTAAAGGTGGGTCACCTCTCCAATAGAGGAAAATGAAACCATTAGTTGAGAAAGTGATTCGGTTCATACCAATCAAGTTGAAGTTGAGATTGTTGACAAGGATTTTGTTCCACACTTTAACCCCCCTTTGGAGAATTCTTTTGTTCCTGTACTTATGCAAGTGCGACCTTTAACTAGTGCTCCTTTTTCACTATTTAGCCACATGATACCTAAGACTAGTATGTCCTCCTATACGGACCAATCCACTTTGTCTTGCATAGGTAACCAATGGGGAATTTCAGTAAATTCTCCCCAACCATCCACAAGTAGAGTAAATGCTCCATCTACCTCTCCTAGTATGTCTACATTTTCCTTACGAGAAAAACTAATTATACCTACGGTGACATCCATTGGTCATTCTTATATTCCAAAAAAATATTGCATCTACACAACAACCCACTTTTACCTTTGTTTTTAGTGGGGGGTAATCTTTTTTTTTAACACTAGTGGCATTCCTCAACCCACCAGAGGAATTTTTGGTGGTATCCCATTCATTCCTAATGTTGGATTTCCTTTCATATGGAACATAACTATAGCAGAAAGATCAAAACATCCTTCATAAGGGGGGAAACCCTTCGGATGCAATCGACCCATGGGAGGGTTAGATAACCCTAATCTAGTTCCTTTTACTAGGAGCATACCATGTCTAGTGGTTTACCTATCTAGAATATCGACAATGTTTCTAGTATTTTCCTGCCTATTAGGGGCAGTAATGTCCCGAGTGGATTCCCATTCCATGGGGGAAACACTTATGTAGGAGGAGTTCGCTATCCTAGCAGTAGTTAGATGATGTGGAGTAGTTGTGCTTATGGGAACAATCCCTTTTTTTGGGGTAGCCAACCTTATGGGGGCCATAAATTTACTGGGGGAAATCCTTCCTATGGGGGTAATTAATTTCTCATGGGAAGCCATGTTTTCCCAACTTCATATGCTTCTGGAGGTCATTATGTGGGAGGACCTTATGGTTGAAATGGTCTTAATGCCCAATTACATTTGACAGAAAATCCATTTTCCAACACATAGTTACCATTCTTTTCTACTCTCAATTTACTAGATTTGTCAAGGTTAATGAATTACCCCATTCAACATAACCCCTTCTGGATAGCGATCCCACATAAAATCCCATCAGATATACCCAAATTTGATGGCCATACGGGGGATGACCTATCCACATATCATAACCTATCATTCGTGGTGTGTCTCTAACTCTATGTTCCAAGAGAATTTAACATGTTGGATGATTCATTAGCTAACTATGTGTTAGATTTGCATTTGTCCCATTGAGCATTTTTTACATTCATGTACATAGTTACATAAAATAATTCATCACATTGGAACTCATTTCACACAAACAACCAACACAGATATAATATACCTATACATAGTTAGTATGTATGTATGTATGTATGTATGTATGTATGCATGTATATATGTGTATGTATGTATGAAAGTATGTATATATATATATATATTTTTTTTCAAATGTGGTTCACAAACTCTTCCATGGAGTTTCCACGTCCACGAGAAGAAATCACAAGGGGCCCACCCGAAGGTGCCTCACCCTGTTTGATCTGATTACGGAGCTAACCTGATGGGGACATCAAGTGAGGCCCTTATATAATAATGTATAGCCACCTAGGGATTTTACTCTGAGACCTTCTGCTCACAACTTACAAGACTCAACCACTTGAGCTATCCCACCAGGATTATATATTTNACACACACACACACACACACACACACACACACACATATGTATGTATATATATATGTGTGTGTGTGTGTGTGTGTAAACACACATATCACAAAGCATGCAATTACATCATAAAAATAGATTCAAGTATCCAAAATGGTCTTCATGAGCCTATACATGACACTATACTAGCTGCATACATATCGCTCTAGTATAATATTTGGCCAAATACATTGTACTAATCATGGGGAGCATGATGCTCATGGTAACACACTACTGCTTATGCTATGTGATGCAATAGGGACCCAAATGAACTAAATTCAAATGTATGATGTTGTAGGTGCTCAAGAATATCATCTATCTGCATAGGGGGCACCCCCATGGTCAATCCCTCCAAGTTCTGCTACACTAGTTGAAGTCATCTTTCACTCTCTCCAGTGTCATCAGCTATAGTTCTCGTGTGTCCTATGCACCTCACCAAGGGTGACATCCCTGTTGGAAATATTGGTGCCACATATGTGTCATTAAATTACCCATTGGTTAGTTATCTTGCATCTACCAAAAACATTTAAATATGTACAAAAAACAAAAAACACCAAAAATTTCAAAAACTCAAAAAACACATGTGAAGTTATTTTTATTACTGAGGTTACCCCACATCTTCCCCTCAAGAATCACCATATCCTCATCATCCTAAAAGTACATCCATACATATGGATGATCATTAATCACTATGATCTTCTTGTCCCACCCGGTAAAATATTTGGTCCGAAATGCAAATACTTGAGTACCTCCACCTAATCGTGCCATCAAGTCGATCCATTGCTTCATACATGGCTTTGATGGTGCTAAGAGTGGAAATTATTTGTGGGGTCTTATCATCAGGATCCTCTCTAAGAAGAATGACATAAGGATGGAACCATACCCAAATTGTTTTTGTCTGCTTGCCTTACACTTTATCAGTTGATATTTAAGGTTCACTAGCATTCCTTCACACCCGTTGAAAACAATGAAGTTAGTGCATTCAATTCCATATTGCATTTGGATATTGGATGCCAAATGTGTGTTTTTTCTCCCTATCGTTCGAGTGAAAAATATGTTGTGGGAGGAAGACTAATCACATATTTAATTGGGATTTTCCATCAGATTTATTTACCCATGGTTGACAATACCTATGATAAACTTGTTAGTGGTCTCTCCACCAACTTGAGAGCCTACTAGTGGGATTGGAGCTCCTCTTCTTGAGATCCCCATAAAAAATTATAGATCCTTTACTTCAATTTTGAGAATCGTTCCTCCCACTATAAAATGCTTCCCATCATTATCTCACATGGCTACTAACTTCTCCAGCAATGGTACCTGCTATCTCATGCCTTGTACCATATTTTTTTTCAAAAGCCCTTGATTTTTCAACACTTCCAAGGTCTCATCGTCTTGAATATCCATAGAATGTTCATTCTCATTCTCCCTCTCCTTCCATTCCAACATGTTTACCTACATAGAAAACAACTCATTTCATTAGTTTTCCTAAAACATGCTTGGATTTTACTAGATTTGAATTTTTTTTTCCAATGTCGTGCCTATCTCCAAATCACCGTGTTTGTTTATCTAAGGATTTTATTAGATTTTATGAGATCAATATGTTATGTTCTTTTGAATATTAATATTTTATATGTAGTCAAATTGGTTTGAGGAAGGTATTGAAGTGGTTTTGTAGGTTCCTTGATTGGAGAGCAAGAGGAGGACTTAAGGAGAGGCTTGGATCAACCTTTTGTTTGTAAGGTACACAACCTTTTAAACCCTTAACCTTTTGTTTAATTATTGTATTTTCAAAAATTATATGCCTGTCTATAACCCTAGTACGTTGGTGGCCTCATCTAGCTATAGGAACCCTTTCCCTAACAACAGAACTGTCAACTCTATTCGGGAAAAGCATATTTTCTTTGGGGTCTCCAATGGTCATTTTTCCAGTATATTTGAAGGTCTAAGTTTTGATTTCAGGTTTGGGATAGTCCTTGAGTCTTTTAAGACACTTCCCTTGTAATATTGGGAGTTAAATTCACATTGTTTACAACTTTTAGTACCCAAAAGCTTGTGTTATGCCATATAGTGGAATTTTTTCTAGATACAAGCTGGTGTAGAGTATTTCCACCTGCTTGTCACAAGGTACTATCACTATTTTTCACTGGCGTGCCTCTCTTGAAGGTGAGTTTTTTTTCACTTTCATGGTTGTTTGAGGGGTTTTGGTTTCATTTTTTGGATTCCTTGTTGTTCCTAGGTCTATGTAGGACCCCTTGGAAAATGTTTCTTTCTCTTGTGATTGATCTTAACTTGATGTTTGAATCCATTTTGAAGCATTTGGGCTTGTTATTAACTTTGTTCTTGATCTCCATGCTTGGGATGTCTTATGTTTGGATGGTACTTTGATCAACCTATGTTAGTACACATAGAATATTTGTGAGTCATCTAAACTCTTGAAAGGTCTTTTATTGATCTTTTTTCTTCCAGTCTTGTTAGTCAATATCTTTATACCAAAGTGGTTAACTTGATTCTTGTTTCAAGTCTACTCTCCAAGTAGGGTGTTATCGGTCCTTTATCCAGTCTAGGATACTAATGTTGTAGGTTTAGTGCAGAGGTATAGATCACTTTGTTTTCATATCACATTGATCTTACTTGTTTGCATTTAGTTTCTTCTTTCACATTAAAAGTGTTTTTTTAAGAACAAGTCTTTTCTTTTGTATGCATTTTAGGCTAGCATCATTAGTCTTAGGTGCACTTGCATATCTTTGTTTTTGAAAAAGAAAAAAGGATATTGCATTTGTGTCATGTATTGTTAGTTTTGAAAAGAAAAAGATAAGTAAAATCTTTGCATTTTGAATCTATTTTTTGCACTTTCCATGTTGTTTCTGTTTATAAGTAAAAAAACATCACTAGTTTCATGACTGCTACCTCTTGGGTAATCACAACCCTTTAAAAAGAACAATTAATCTTAAAATATATTAGTAACATTTCTTTTCTAGGGATGACACCTACTAGTGTAGGCTAGTGATTTGGATTAGGGTTCAACTTTAAACTATCGAAAGTAGTTAGAATTAGGCATAGTGGCCAATCTTTAGGAAATCCAAGTTTGCAAAAGGTGAACCAGAAATCTCCTCTTACATAGGACTTACGCACAAGGTCATGCGAGGTTGAAGAAAGGAGATATCCCTCCAAAACACAATCAAGCATACACCCGAATTATTACACATTTTGGGGACTTACTCAGTACCACCCTTTGGCCCTGTGTCATGATGATGTTGTTTGAGTTTCAGGCTTAGCTATCATACCCATGCGTATCGACTAGAATTATCATTATTCAGTCGAACCCTCTTGCAAGATTTATATCCTTAGAATATTGACCGTAGGGCTCTTACACAAGTGACATTGGAAGGTTATTTCCATTGCAACTAAGACATACTGATCCATTGGACCTCAAATTTAGTGCATTAAAAGTTTGTTGTAAAAGAATGCGTGCAATAGGTTAATTAATGGAACAACATTAATAGAAATTAAATGCTTAGAACAGGAATGAAAACCACAACACTGATAGACAGATACAAGAAGAAAACACAGAACCAGAGTCATAAACAGAGGTTGATAACAGAGTTCACCCCCTCCACTGGGCTACATCTCCGGGTCCCTCTCCAATGGGAACCGATCCAATTAATGGCTTTAAAATGGTACAAATGGTTATGGCATCAACCTCAGCATTTGCAGAAACAGAATGCTGGACAGGAAGTCTTCAAGACCTCCTCTCTGGAACTTACAACCTGGACTTCAAAAGATAAAGAAGCCAAACTATAACAAAGAAATGGTCAACTTCTAAATACAAAATAGCACTCTGGATAAATTGCAGCAAAAATTCTCCTGCTATCCTTTGTCTCTGTCAAAATTAACTACCGCAAACTGTAAAACAGAAGGCTGAACAGAAAGTCTTCAAGACTCCTCTCTGGAAATTACAATTGGGTCTTCAAAAGGCAAAGAAGCACACATGTAACAGAGAATGGTCGACTTTACACTAACAACATCTGGAACAATTACATCAAACTCTTTTTCCTTTTTTTTTGTACTGGCTGAAAACTGGAATATAAAGCTGCCCCTGTATCGTGGCTAGAATCGAGTTGTTGAAGCGTTCAGTGGGAGGAATCATCACTGGTTTGACTTGCCAAAACGTTACCAAAGAGTCTGTTCCGCATCCTCCTACCAAATGACAACTCGTTCATCATCACCGACCGTTCCATCCTCGTAACGTTACCAACAGGCTATTCATACTATCCCACGTGGCAACAAAACTGTGCCAAATATGATACCTACCAGAGCATTACTCATATGCCAAGACGAAACCAATGCATCTGTTCCCTTCCCTGAAACACGACATCAAATTGTGTACTACTGCAAAAACCGTTTTGAAATGTCCCCGCGCGAACGCATTGCAGAAGTTTTTAGTCATCTGAGCTTTCGCCGTTGCAGAAGAGGACAAGCAACGGGCTCCAATGAACTCTATCTCAATCAGCTGTCGGTTGGTTTTCGAGTCAGAAGCTTTAGTTACTTCGGTTTCCACAGTTGTAGACGGGGAAGGTCTTGTGAGCTCCGCCATTGTGGCTGCCGGAAGTGTTATCCTTCTGATCAAGATTGTGCCCGTCGTTGTGGCTGCTAGAAGCCTTTATACCTCTGTCGTTGCGGGTCTCGTTCCGCTCTGACTTCTGATCCTTTCTATCTCCGCCGTTGCGTCTCTTTTATCTCTCCGGCTTCCGATCCATTCCGAATGCCTGTAAGTTTTCACCATTGTGGAAGGGGAAAGGATTGCGAGCCCCACCATTACGGAAGGGAAAATGCTTCTGACCTCCGATGCTATCAACAGACTATGAGCAAAACATTAAACGGTTAACCATTAACTACATGGCCTTTCCACAACTGTTAAGGGAAATGTCGCCGAGCTACGTGATATACGCCACATGAATATCCCGCTAACATTGCAACATATTAGCATTTCATTTGATGGGGTTCATAACATATATGCAAGTCTAGTTTCGGAACATGTGGGAAAGAAACAAACTATGCGCATAGCATTCTCTATGCAAAACCATATGTAAGAACCATTTTTCTTTATCTTGGATCAGTGTAACTTTGAAAGACGAATGATCCCCTGGATCATTCCTCCCCATTGGGGAGCTTTTGGACCTCCAAAAGCCTAGATCACCCTGCAAGTAGGTGAGGGTACCCCTTCCTCACCATTCCGATCTCCATACATCCTGCCTTGCTTAGAATCTGCATATTAGTCTCCTTGTCCATGACCAAAGGAGGTTCATACCATTTAAAATTATTTGCATATGCAACTGGAGATAAGCTCAAACAGAAAGAATGTTTACACTTCTTTTCAAAGATCTCAAAATGATCATAAACAAAATTGAGCTTTTTACCTTTCAATCTTCCCTTGGTGATCTGCAACCAAATTTGTTTTTCAACTTCAAAAGGATGATGATTTTCATGTCTGGATTTGCAAATTGCCTGACTCGTCTCCTGCTGTTCTTGCACTATCTGCTGCACGGTTTCCTTTGCATCATGATGTCCACCTCTCACATCTTTTGTGTCGAAAGAAAAGTCTACATGTGACTTCAACAGATAACAAAAACAAGTCTCAAAAGGAGATTTAATGCACTGCATGTGCTGTAAATAATCATGAATAGTCTTTTGCATAATCATCCGATTCATGCCAAGAGTTGGAAGAGGCATGCTTTGCTGCAACTGCACTTCATGTTGTACATCTCTATTAAGTGATTTACCACTTTCCAATGATTCACATTTAACTACCATTAATGCAAACTTCCTACTAGCATTCACTATCATTTTCATTTGGCTTGTAGTGACTGATGCCATATTTGTTTTCATAAGATGTGCACGAACAATATATTCCACACCACCTTTAAAGAGATGATATTTGTTCTGCTCTCTATAAAAGACTGCTTTCCGGTCATACAAATATGGACTCCCAAGTACAATTCCACAAATGTCAAGTGGTACTACATCTAGTTCTACCTCATCCATAAACTTTTCAATGATTGTAAATTTCAAAACACATTTCTTTGTAACTTGCAATTGTGTATCATTGGTAACCCAACCAAGAGGATAAGGTTTGTCATGAGGACTAGTAACTAGATTAAGCTTCTTAACCACTTCTTCTGATATCATATTTACTTGTGAACCACTATCAAACAATGTATCAATCTTTGTATGATTTGTAATGACACGAACATGAAACAATTCACTTCTTCTTTTATCACCATTCATAGAAGTAGATAGCATATTTGTACTTGTACTTGCACATGAATTAGAACTTGAACTTGCATCAATGGAAAGAGATATACCTTTATCTTTACCTCGGATCCCTATTGCTGTGATCTTAGTCTCATCACCTAAATCAGATCCCAAGTCTTGAATTATTGCTGCAGTAGCTGCTTGATTATCCTTATATTTGTTTTTATTTCTTCCCATCCACTTTGGCTTTAATTCTAGATGAAGTTTCTACCACTTTGAAACATCATGCCCTTTTTGACAATGTGAGCATGTGGGTCTCTCACCCTCCTTCGTGATGGTAGCTGTTTCCTTTCCCTTATCTTTGCTTTTATCTTTGTTGTCAAATTTAGATGACTTCTTCATAAATGAATCATCATCATGCTTACCCCTAACTTCTAAATGTGTAGCTTGAACACATACATCATCCAAATTACTGGGGTTAAACATCAACAAAGTATGTCGCAAATAAGAATGCATGCCACCAATATATTTAAGAAGAGTTTCTTGCGTATCCAATGCAACAATCAATGCAATAGCCCTCTTTCTAAATTCATGAGTATATTCCTGAATGCTTTGTCCTTTAGCTTGTCTAAAAGTTTGCCAGCTCATTATTAATTGCTGCATGTGACCTAAAGGATAAAATTGCTTCCTTAATACTTCAATGAATTCATTCCAAACTGAAATAATTTTACCATTCTTTCGAAGATCTTGCTGAATCTTGCTCTCCCACCAAGTAAGAACCATTCCACTCATTCTCAAAGTGGCCAATTGAATCCTGGAAGGGTCATAATTAATGCCTTGCAACTTGCAATATACTTCAAGCTACTTGATCCAATTGTCTAATTTTTTAGCATCTACATCTCCATTATAAATAGGTAATTCAAATTTTACATCCAATTTGAAATAAGGCATATTATGACTTGCATTATTTGAATGAGAAGTATGAGAAGAAGAAAAAGTCTATTTAGTATCAGGAGGATCACCATCACCTCCTACTCCTTTACCCTTTTCTTTCGTCTTCACTTCTGCATCTTTGGATGAAGATCCTTCTTCTTTCTTCTTCCTTTCTACTCGCTCATCGAGTAGAATTTCCATCATGGCTTTCATGCTCATAAAAGCCTCCAGTAACTCAGTTTCAGAAATAATAGGTTTTTCCCGTTCTGTATGTCCTTCTTCTTCCCCTCGTGGAGAAGACATGGTTCTTGAGAATGTTCTCCTGGAGCCAATCTCAGGATCTCCTTCAACTAATTCTCCTTCACCAACCTTTAACCTGGACCTGGTAAGCATTCACAAACTCGCACAATAGTCAACCAGCTCTGATACCAAATATTGATCCATAGGACCTCAACTTTAGTGCATTAAAAGTTTGTTGTAAAAGAATGCGTGCAACAGGTTAATTAATGGAACAACATTAATAGAAATTAAATGCTTAGAACATGAATGAAAACCACAACACTGATAGACAAATACAAGAAGAAAACACAGAACCAGAGTCATAAACAGAGGTTGATAATAGAGTTCACCCCCTCCACTGGGCTACGTCTCTGAGTCCCTCTCCAATGGGAACCGATCCAATTAATGGCTTTAAAATGGTACAAATGGTTCTGGCATCAACCTCAGCATTTGCAGAAACAGAATGCTGGACAGGAAGTCTTCAAGACCTCCTCTCTGGAACTTACAACTTGGACTTCAAAAGATAAATAAGCCAAACTATAACAGAGAAATGGTCAACTTCTAAATACAAAACAACAGTCTGGATAAATTGCAGCAAAAACTCTCCTGCTATCCTTTGTCTTTGTCAAAATTAACTACCGTAAACTGTAAAACAGAAGGCTGAATAGAAAGTCTTCAAGACTCCTCTCTGGAAATTACAATCGGGTCTTCAAAAGGCAAAGAAGCCCACATGTAACAGAGAATGTTCGACTTTACACTACCAGCATCTGGAACAATTACAACAAACTCTTTTTCCTTTTTTTTTTGTACTGGCTGAAAACTGGAATATAAAGTTGCCCTTGTATCGTGGCTAGAATCGAGCTGTTGAAGCGTTCAGTGGGAGGAATCGTCACTGGTTCAACTTGCCAAAACATTAGCAAAGAGTCTGTTCTACATCCTCCTGCCAAATGCCAACTCGTTCATCATCACCGACCGTTCCATCCCCATAACGTTACCACCAGGATGTTCATACTATCCCACGTGGCAACAAAACTGTGCCAAATATGATACCTGCCAGAGCGTTACTCATATGCCAAGATGGAACCAATGCATCTGTTCCCTTCCCTGAAACACGACATCAAACTGTGTACTACTGCAAAAACCGTTTTGAAATGTCCCCGTGTGAACGCATTGCAGAAGTTTTTAGTCATCTGAGCTTCTGTCGTTGCGGAAGAGGACAAGCAACGGGCTTCGACAAACTCTATCTCAATCGGCTGTCAGTTGGTTTTCGAGTCAGAAGCTTTAGTTACTTTGGTTTCCGCAGTTGCGGATTGGGAAGGTCTTGTGAGCTCCGCCGTTGCGGATTGGGAAGGTCTTGTGAGCTCCGCCATTGCGGTTGCCGGAAGTGTTATCCTTCCGATCAAGATTGTGCCCGTCGTTGTGGCTGCCGAAAGCCTTTATAGCTCTGTCGTTGTGGCTCTCATTTCACTCCGACTTTCGATCCTTTCTATCTCCGCCGTTGTGGCTCTTTTATCGCCCCGGCTTCCGATACATTGCGAACGCCTGTAAGTTTCTGCCGTTGCAGAAGGGGAAAGGATTGCGAGCCCCACCGTTGAGTAAGGTCAAATGCTTCCGACCTCCGATGCTATCAACAGACCGTGAGCGAAACATTAAACGGTTAACCATTAACTAATAGGCCTTTCCACAACTATTAAGGGAAATGTCGCCGAGCTACGCGATATATGTCACATGAATATCCTGCAAACATTGCAACATCTTAGCATTTCATTTGATGGGGTTCATAACATATATGCAAGTCTAGTTTCGGAACATGTGTGCAAGAAACAACCTATGCGCATAGCATTCTCTATGCAAAACCATATGTAAGAACCATTGTAATAGCCATTTTTCTTTATCTTGGATCAGTGTAACTTTGAAAGACGAATGACCCCCTGGATCACATACACAAGAGGACACCCCTTGCAGCTCCTTGGAAAGGCGGTTGGTAATTCAAATTCTCACCCTAATGTGATTGTATTGTAGACCCTAGGTAACTATTCTTCATCCTTCATCGGTTTGTTTTGGGCCCTCATCATCCCAAAATTTCCTTTGGAAGGAATCTGTTATCTATTTTCCTAGTTTGGATACTTAGGACTATTTCTAGTGGTGTGCTCTTTTTGTTGTTTTCTTTAGTTGGCCTTGGACATTTCTTCCTTGTTGAGTCGGAAACTATGGCTAGTATTCCTACAGAAACCAACCAAGGGACCCTTGTGCAAGGGGATTCTTGTGATTTTCCTTTTTCTGGGAACATTGGTGTTCCTTTAATGGCCACTCTGAATCTTTCAGGATTCACCCTTGGGATGTCAGTTTGGTTGTTTTCCACTCTGTCTATCCTGAATGCTACTAATGATTCTCAAGCAAACAATTTATATCAATAGAATCAAAACCTTGTCCCCCATTCATCAGTAACATCATCTCCTCCTCCTTCTACCTCATGTGGTGAAAGTATTGATACTAGTAACCAATAGTCTAAAAGGAATAGAAGGAGGAAGAATAAGAAGAATATGTGAAAGCAAGGGACCAATAACCCAACCTCTGGAGGTCATGCTGGGGGCATCCACTAAGCCTCTAGAAGTCATGCTAGTGGCATCCACCCAACCTATGGAGATCATGCTGGGGGAAAACAATCAGCCAATGTAAGTCATGTTGACACTATCGAGAAACCCAAATGTATGGGACACAAGCCTAAGTTCCTTTGTAATATTTGCAAGGGATATCACCTTACTCACATATTGTGCCCTTCTATTACAAAAGTACAAAGAGTGTGGTATGAATATCAATGATATTCTACCCTTGAACAAACTTTGATTTCTCAACAGCCTATTCAACCTTTGGTTGATCAAGTGGTTGAACCGATGAAATATTTAGTTAATCCCACTCTTCCTTTGGAGGGTGACCAGCATCAAGTGGTTGAATCGATGCAATATTCAATCAATCCCACTCTTCCTTTAGAGAATGATGTGTCTACTAGTAATGTTTTCTTCACTACTAGTTTAGAACCTTTTGGACAAGGGGGCACTCACTTCACTTTAAATGAACCTCCGCCAAGCCATCAAATTAATCCCTTTGATTGGAATAGCCTAGTTGCGTCACACCTTCCTTCTGTTGCACCTTTTCAAATGAAGGTCCAAGTTAAACACTACACGGTTGCTCGTTATATCGTAGATGAAGGCTCCTATGTTAGTATTTTATCCATGTATTCTTCGAGAGGTATGGGATATCCCAACCTCATGTTGACTATTAATCAACCGCTAGATTTTGATAGAAGACCCAATGAAACATTGGTAGTTCTTTCTCAATCGCCTGTTACCTTAGGTGGGAAGACTGTCTTAGTCGATTTTATGGTTATGGACGAACCCTTGGACTTTAATATAATTCTTGGGAATTATTACATGTATGCTATGAATGATGTGGTGTCTACACTTTTTTGTGTGATGTATTTTCCTCACAATTAAATAATTGTCACTGTTGATCAACTGGCATTTGTTGATTCCTCATTAACCGACTTTAGACCAGGTATATCCTTTGTTAATTCCTAGTGTTTTGGTAGACACTACCCCACCATGGGTGAATTATGTATCCTCATATCCATCATATCCAATTGCTACTGAGAAGAAGCCTCTGTATTCATGCTTAAATTTTTGGGATTTGGTCTTGGAATTTGACCGAGTGATTAAGTCATTGGGGACATTACATCTTGCTCTCCACCCTATCGAGTCAACTAAATATTCAAACATATGTTCTATCTGAGATGATATACTTCCTTTCGATGAAGTTTTTTTAGAGTCTATGATAGAATCTGACATTCTTTTGTATGTTGACCCAGTTGTAGTTAGATCCATCCCTGACCTGCCTTTTGAGTCTGATCGTACTGATGATCGATCCTCAGACATTGGTATTTTTTAGTCTTTGGACTCTCCCATCGAGAAACATGTCAATGATCCTGATGAGTCTGATTATACTTGTATAATTTTTTACTCTTGTGATGCTAAGTCTATTCCTATAGAATACATCACCTCTCTCAAATTTATCTTTCCTCTTAAGGTTTTTTGTTGTTGATTGTAAATCCTCAGGTCTTGGTGCTATAGAGTCTTCATTGGTTATCTCTTCCTTGACTATGCCTCTTATTGAATATAGAAAAGTTGCAAATGTTTCTACCAAAGTGAACTTTATCAGATCTTTTCTTTCAAATATGATCTTGGTACTGCTATGTATTCGAGACAAGATTCTTAGTTAGATTCACGACTGCTTACTGGTCCCATTTTTATGTTTAAGTTGTAGCCACACTTTCATATACCTCGCTTGCACTCATGAGCCTTATTCCAAATTTCATGATTTTAGCTCGTTATATACGCCATCATCTTTGATATCATCATTGGTCAGGATTGTATCATTTTACCGTTGCAGCTTAACATCCTTTACCTTGGGGAGACACCCCCCAACTGTCCTTATCTTGCTCATGTTCCTTGCATAATGCATAGGTCTATTCCTTGTGCTTGGAACTAGTTTCTCATGCCCTTGACACTTGTTTCCTCCCATTATGAGTATTCCTCCAACTCTCCTTCAAGCTTGCTAAAAATAGAAGGAGGCCACGAGTTGGCCTTTCCGGGATCATTAAACCTTTATGGGAAATGTATATGGATTTTTATTTAAGCTCTTGTTAGACTCCTTAAAATTGACAAGATTGTCGAGTCATCTTGTTCACTTCAAACTCATAAAAGGACGTGAAGGAATATCCACATAGCTATAAGTTTAACCCTTTTTTGGACCATGTAGATTACTTACAAAAAATGAATACTCTAGTTCACTATGTCTAGAAGAGTTCTCCCTAGTTTTAATTTATCTCTTTCTTCAGGTATAGGGGACTAAATCTACGAAAAAAGAACCCTTTTTGAGATGAATTTTTTTTCATGCTCTGGTTACAACCTAAAAAATATTATGAGTTCTTTTCATGCTATTATCATGCTTGATAAAACTTTAGAAAAATGGTGCCGAGTTTACTATTTGTTTCCCCATGCTCACAAATCAATGGAACAACACGAGTTATCTTGCTTTCCTTCACACTCATTAAACCCTTTAAGTTTTTGTGCTTACTATTGAAGGAGCGTTTATCTGGTGATAGTTCAACCCTTTTTAAGACTTGGTAGAATAAGTATGAAAAAGGAATACCTTAGTTCTCATGAGCTAAGAGAGTTCTCCTCGGTACCATTTTATACATTTTTGTACTTTGGAGACTAATCTTATGAAAAAGAAACCTTATAGAGTTTTCTTGTGAGTTTTCAGACTCTCAAAATTTGAAAACATCAATGAGCATTCACTATTTCTGTCTCATACAATCACAAATCAGTGTACTATTGAGCATGCTTTAGTTATTTTTCAAGCTCGTTAAAAATGAAGAAGTTCCTTAGAAAGAGAAAAGGGAAGGGAAGGGTGTCAAATGTATTTTTATATAATGGAAGCAAGTCATGCCATCCTTGAACAAAGCACCAATTTGAGTATATCAAACAAGTTGGGTTCTAGTTTTGGCTTTAGGATAAAGCATGATCTTAGAGTTTTTACTCCTCCAGTTGGTTGCTCTTCCAATCATATGGAGAATTTGTCAATGTATTCTACATTGCAGATTTGTATCATTGGTCCCTTTGTGTACATGGACATATTCTATTTGGATGAAGGTTGAGTATCAACAAGATTTTAAATAGGTTTTTCAATTAGAATATTGTGACTTCATTGATGCAATCATGCACATATACAACAACCAAAACATGCCTACACCATAATATTCCTACTCCTCTAGTGTTATCAATTAATACATGTCAACCATCCATAACAAAAACTACTAGATAGGAATCGAGACAAATGGAACCTACTGGATATGTTACAATGAAGGAGAACACTAGTTGAGAAATAGGTAAACAAACACATTTATGTAAGTCAAGGACCCCTCAAGGCTTAAACAGCCTTACCTTCTTCATCTCCTTCCCTAAACCTATTAGAAAAATGACCTTACTATTATACTCTTTCACCAAAGTCATAGTGTTGATGCTCAACATTGACATGCTTCCAAGAGGTTGAAGCATGACACCAAAGGTGATTTTTCTGAAATTTTACCAAAATCATTTCATATATATAATCATGTCATTATTTTCATGTCTCTATACATATCATCTCTATATTTTGATTCCCAAATTTTGAGTTCGTTTGGCCCTCTCAATATTTAGTCAAAGTTTCGACAAATATGTGCACTCTTCCTTGCCATATAAGTTATATATATCTAGAAGATCCCTTTAGAGCCCAAGGTTTAGTCCTCCTCCACTAAAAATTTCCAAGTCCCTAGGGTCAAAATACCTAGATGCATAGTGCCATAGATACCACTCCTAAGTCATGCATGGTTCTTTGAGAAAGTGTTCATGGATTTGAAAGCGTCAAAAATTTCTTTAGGGATAAAGGAATGGTTTTATTCCCTAGAAAATCATTCCTAAGAGTTGAGACACCTACTGGTCAAAATACCCTAATGGCATAGACACTCTCAATGATAGGATAATGATACAGTGATGAGGTAATATGTGGTTGGTGGAGGCCACCTCTTTAACCTTAGATATCTAGAATATTCCTTTAGGGCTTAAGGATAAGATCAAAAACCTAGATACATAGTGTCATGGATACCCATATAAATTCATGCATGTTTACTTGTTGCATTATTCATGGCTCTAAAATCCTGAAGATTTAACATAGGGCCAAACACATAGTGGGCCTTTCTAAAATATCATTCTCAAGGTCCTGCCATACGTAGATATTACTAAAAACCATATAGTTTCACTATCATCCTGAATAATAAGATGATACCATAAGGAGGCCATGTGTTCTTGTTTTAGGTATCCTTCTTATCCCTATATGGATAACAGGTTCATTTAGGGCCTGAGGTTGAGATCTCATCCTTTGACCATGTCTAATTCCCCAAGTCCCCATGATTTGGATGTGTAGCACCATGGATACACTATGAAGCCATGTGTGGTGCTTTGTGGCATTATTGATGGACTGGGATGCATAAATAGTTTATGTATGTACAAATTCATTGTCCTGTTCTATACAATGTCATTCCCAAGGCCCCAAGACATGTGTGTATTTCTCAAAATCACCTAATGGCACATACATTCCCTTAAGATATCATTTGTGGTTGGTGGAGGAAAAGTTCTTAGCCATGGATGTCTAGAAGCTTCCTTTAGGCTCCTATGTTTGGGTCCCTTCCTTAATTCTTTGGTCTCTTCAATCATGTTGGAAAATTCCATGTTTCCCTAGCTACTTGAAACTGTGCCAAACATTTATAAAAAAAGAATTGATATTAAAAATAAATATGAAATTATATTATTTTTAACTATTTTATGAAGGTTTTTGGTTTATTCTTTGTCTTTAGGGTACTAACAGGTGGTGATGGAGAAACGTCTATCATATTTGTAGCAGTTGGATTGGATCTGCACCAAAGGACCTCTCATAATCCAAGGTATATCCTCCTCTTCCTTCTTGCACTGAGTATGCGAATGGATAATTACATCTAGGTAATATATAATCATTCCTAACCTGATCTACTCAAGCAAGATCATATCAAATATAAAACATCAATAATATGTATATATCCAAACAAGATACCATTCATAACAACATGATGTAGAGGGGGATAGAAATATACTTGTCTATATCATGAAAGTGATAAGATTATATCAAAGAAGAAAACCTTGAGTGAGTTGATGTAGATCTCCTCCAAGTATCTTGATCCGAACATTCCTTGACTCAACCAAGATGATCACAATGGTTGTAAGATGCACTAGGGATTCCAATAGTGTAACAATAACAAGCAAAGAGCCTCCCCCTTATCATAGAATAAACTCAATATATAGGTGGATGTTAGTTTTTCTAATCTAATTAACTTGATTAGGATATTTATCTGAAAGAATAACAAGCACAATAAGATACACAAGATAGAGCATATACACAAGACACAAAGATTTTCATAAGGGAAACCATAAAGGAGGAAACCCCACAAACTTCATCATAATAGTTCTGTCACTAAGGCAATATCACAAGATGGAAAAAACCAATAAGAAGAAGTCTTCTGCAGCTATCTATCTCTCATATGTGTCCTTCTCTCTCTCTCT
>LPNX010018620.1:332533-353553 GCA_001517045.1 Pseudotsuga menziesii | reverse complement strand
CAGATGGGTGCAAGATGAACTTTTGAAGAAGTTCAAGATAGAGGATCTTAGTATCCAGTGATCCTAGATGGATACTACTTGTCACTCCAGTACAAAATGTTTTGGTGCATAGAGTACAGAAGACAGAGGGAGTATGATGCTCCGCTTCAGAGGGAGTGATTGCAAAAGATCCTGAGGTTCGACATGGTACGACAGGATGGGCAGATTACTGATGATTCTAGGCTTTATTGAGAGTGAAGCGGATTCCAACCTTTGATCCAAGGTTGAAGGTGGAAGACCACTGATGCTCCTGTTATGTGTCGATGCACTACTGTTCTAAGTATGGAGGTGTGGAAGAGTACAGATGGGATCTTCCTTGGACAAGGGAAGTATGCAGTAGAGATCCTGAAGAGGTTCGGGATGATGGACTGCAAGGCGATGGCCACACCTATGGCATCGAACCTGAAGCTATTGAGTGATGCTTCATCAGAGTCGGTTGATGCTACGATGTATCGTCAGATGATTGGGTCATTGATGTACCTAACGAACATGAGACCAGACATTTGCTTTGCTGTGAACACCTTGAGCCAGTACTTGACAGATCCGAGGAGTGTTCACTTGACAGCTGCAAAGCATATTCTGAGGTACCTGAAGGGTACAATTGATTATGGGCTCAAGTATGATGCGAATCAGAAGATTAACCTAGAAGTTTATGTTGATTCAGATTGGGCAGGCAGTGCCATCAACAGGAAGAGTACTTTGGGATATTGCTTCAGTATGGGATCAGGTGTGATCTCTTGGTTTAGTAGGAAGCAATCCTGTGTGGCACTGAGTACGGCTAAAGTAGAGTATGTTGCAGCTTGTTCAACTAGTTGTGAGGCAGTATGGCTGTGGAAGCTACTGTCTGATATATTTCATCTCCAGTTAGATGCTACTTGTATACATTGTGACAACCAGAGTTGCGTGAAGTTGTTAGAGAATCAGTTGTTTCATGACAAGTCGAAGCATATCGAGATCAAGTATCACTATATCAGGGATATGAGAGGAGCAATGAAGCTCCTGTATGTTACGACGGAGGAACAAATAGCTGATGTATTGACGAAGCCATTGGCTAGGCTGAAGTTTGAGTACTTCAGAGAGAGACTTGGTGTTCTCCAGATCGAGGCTTCCTCCCAGAGAAAGTGATGATACCCATAGCCATTCTGACATGGTGAGAGGATTGGTTCCTTCCATGGTCAGATGTAAGGGCTGAGCCATTCTGTCATGGTGAGAGGATTGGTTCCTTCCATGTCAGATCTGAGTGCTGAGATCCATAGCCATTCTGACGAGTAGGTCAGATATAAGGGTTGAACCATTCTGTCATGGTGGTAGGGTTGCTCCCTTCCATGTTAGATATGAGTGCTGGCCATTCTGTCGAGCAGGACAGATGTAAGAGCAATTGCCATTCTAGGAATGGAGGCACCTGGTTAGTTACCAGGAACACTCAGTGTAAGAACTGAGTAGCCATTCTGATGTGATAGAGGGATGTGTTCCCACTTGGTCAGATGTAAGGGCTGAACCATTTTTCTCATGGCTAAAGGATTAAGTTCCTTCCATGTTAGATGTGAGTGTTGGCCATTCCGATGAGCAGGTCGGATGTAAGGGCAACTGCCATTCTCTAGGAGAATGGAGGCACCTGGTCAATTACCAGGTAGCTCAGTCGAGGAGGACTGGGGGACATTCTGATATGATTTTTGGGATGTGTTCCCCTCATGATCAGATATGAGTGCATGCCATTCCATCATTGTGAGCAGGATGTGTTCCCGCCTGGATGGATGTAAGTGCTGAGCCTTGTCACAGATGCTAATAGGTGTGTCCTATCATGCTGGTGGTTGTAAGTGCTGAGCCTTTCCACAGATGGTAGTAGGTGTGTCCTACCATGTTGGTGGATGTGAGTGTTGTGCCTTTTGACAGATGGTAGTAGGTGTGTCCTACCATGTTGGTGGATGTGAGTGTTGTGCCTTTTGACAGATGGTAGTAGGTGTGTCCTACCATGTTGGTGGATGTGAGCGTTGTGCCTTTCCACAGATGATAGTAGGTGTGTCCTATCATGCTGGTGGTTGTAAGTGCTGAGCCATTTCACATATGATAGTAGGTGTGTCCTATCATGCTAGTGAATGTGAGTGCTGGGCCTTTCTGATGGGATTGTAGTTTACTACATGATCAGATGTGAGTGCTAGGCGTGCCTTTCTAATGAGCAGGTCAGATGTAAGTGCTGGACGAAGACCTACATGAGGGCAGGCCTACAACTAGCATGAAAAAGGGCTGGCTCTGTAGAACTTCCTATGACGAGAAGAATCATGAGATAGCACCAGTGATGATGATCCAGATCTAGTGATGATGTTTGATGATGATCGAGATCAAGAGATGATCCAGATCCGAAGATGACTTGAAGACGAGATGATCCAGTTGATACAGAGAAGAAGACCAGTGCTGAAAATTGTGTCGAAAGAATACCTTCCTAGTTAAGAGGGAATGTTGATGTATATGTAACTTCAGAATTATTCTTCTATGTATCTTTTATATTGTAACCCGATGTTTATTCTGGGATTTCTCTATTATGTATTTGAGTCATGTGGTCATGCCCTGATGTTCCGATCGGGAGGATTAATAATGTAATCAAGTCATATCAAGTCATTAGGTAAGTCCCCATAGTTTCGAGGCACTTGAGTTATTATACACTAATTAAGGTGTAGGTTCGAGTAGTAATTATTAGGTTGAGCCTACGTGTGAAAAGGCAATTCAAGTGAACGGATGAATATAAATAGAGAGTGAGAGTCTCTCTATTTATCACTTGTGAAATACATCACTTGCTCTCCCAAGTGTGGCGCACTACTGGAGAACTAAATTTTGGGACTAGACAGAAGACAGAAGACTACTGCTGTTTTGGGAGATCTCTTACTGTTTTGGTGTTGATTCTATCTTAGAGGAAGTTGCGGGGTTTTCTCCTTTATGGTTTCCCCGAGGAAAACTCTTTGTGTCTCTTGTCTCTTGTGATGTGCTTGTGTTTTATTGCTATTCTTGTTATTCTCTCAGTGAAAAGATCCTAAGATCATAATGCTAGCTTAATGTGATGAAAAACTAACAGTGTATTATATTTGTCTCTCCTATTTTATATTTATATTATATTGATCTTTTTTTTTCAAAATTTAAATCTTTATTATAGTCAATTTTAATATTTGGAGATTCGTCATTATTTTTTATGCATGTCATAATTTTGTGATTTTTACGTTATTTTGTATAGCTCATCACATAAAGACTAATCATATCTTGAAATTTGATTTCTGAGCTTATTTACCTTCTTCGAATCTCAATTAAAGTTTCGATAAATTTTTTCTTTTGGATTTTAATACATACATTTTGGTTGAAATTTGGATTTGATTAGGTTCTATCTTGTATATAAGTTTTTGGATGTTTTGTTTCAATTAGTGAGTTTTTATTTTTGCGTTTGCATATATCCATTTTTTTTGCTTTGATCGGTTTTATTTTGTAAGTTAATAGAATTTGCTTTTTCAGTTTGCTTGTTTTCCAAAAAGGGGGTAAACTAATTTTAGCATATGGTGATCAAAACCATGCATTTCTGTCAAGTATTTGATCGAAATCATTTTCTATTAAAGGGACATCATTGTTAAGACATTCTTCTTTTGTCAAGATTCTAACCATAGCGAGATTAGTCTTGGCTTTGAAAAATTATTAAGGATCGTATTGATGGATTGATTGAGTTACTCGGCTATTACCTAGGATCTTTATCTTTCAAAATGATGCTATAATGTAGATAAGTTTCTTTTCAAAGGAATCATTTTCCCTAGATTGAAGTAAGTCAGGGATCGTAAGTTATCTTTTAGACTTTTTACGCCATCCTTTGCTCTTTAGTGGGCCATTTGGATTTGCTTCCTCATCCACTAAGTAATCTCTCTTGAGATTAACAATAACTTTAATATTATTCATTGTACATAACATTAATAAAATATAAGGGATCAACTGAAGAACGAGAGGTCTCATCATGAGCCGACCCGTCATGATCATAAGTTCTGTTGAAATGACATTACCGCATCTAGTTACCAAACCAGGGTGATGGCTCTTAGTCATTTGATTAGGAGAAAGGAGGTCTCATCACGAGCCGACCTTTTCATTTTTTGACAGTTCTTGTGAATGATGCTGCCAGCATCTGGTTACCAAGACAAGGTAGTAGTTTTTAATTAATGTCTTTATTTATTATATCCCCAAAACAAAAAATATTCTATATCTAGTGGATGGGATAAAAGCATCTAAGTGAGGTTTAATAGGTTTATCCTATGGTATTGAGGTCATACCTATATACTACGTCTTCTTTGACTTGTTTTGGTTAAGAGAAACTGATTCCTTGGAAAATTTTCTTTCTGTATTTGTAGAATAATCATTTATCTTTATAAGATTTTGGATAATGGTTGGGATAGTTTGATTGATTTTGAAAGTTTTGGTTCAATCTTTACATATATAAGCCAATGGCAGGATTAAGATATGCCAATTGGGAAATTGACATTTGAAGAAGCCTTTATCATTATTTCCCTTATATTTAAGATTCAAAATTATTTTGCAGAGGTAACTGGTTCGCCTAGTATGTCGCCATTTGTTGGCACCCCAACAACTCCCCTTGATTTTTGTAAAATCAAGGGGTACCCTATTAGAATTTTTGTAAAGACTTAGTTTTCGGTTATCTTTTATTTTATATTGTTTGATTTGAAGGTGGTTTCATGTCTTTCTTTCTTTGATCCTTCACTTTTGCAATGCTTGTTCCTTGGCTTAGTTTAGTTGGATTGATATCAATTCTTGACAACTTTGTGAATTTTGGTTTTTCACTTTGTTAATAAATTAAAGCATGAATGATGTTAATTATCTAGATCTTATCCTCCATTCAAATTAATGATGGCAAATATATACTTTGTATTAAAAGATCACTTTATAACATAAAGTGTTGAAGCCACATTTTGAACTCATCATTATCTTTTCAATAATTTTATTGAATCATTTTCTATTTTTTTCAAATATTGTTGGAGTAGATTACTTTAAAAAAAAGCAAAAAATACTACATTCCAAATTCCTTGGAGGACTACATTCTTTTCATAAGCCATGCACATTACTATTTCTCCAGAATTAAAATCATTATTTTATTATTTTGAGAAATGTTTTGTCATCCTTACATAAAGTGAAATAGTGCTTCTAATATATTGATCCTTTAAAGAATATGGATGGAATCATAAAATTAAAAATAAATATAGGCCAACTTACGTGGAAGCCATTTTCATTAGTTTTATAACCAAAGTAACACATTTTTCATATTATGATAACACTTCATTAAATTCTTGTAAGCTATTCAAATCTGGGTAGTATGTGCCTATAGTGAATAGATACAATGACGGGTTTAAAAAATAAAAAATAAAAAAAATACAAAGTCATGTTAAAGCAATGGATTTATTGTTTAGACAATTACTGGTTTAATTTAAAGAGAAATCAACGATATAACAATCAAACCACATGTCCACTAATCATATGATTTTTTCTACTGGATTGAATATTAAAAACGTCATGGAAATTATTCTTGATAAGATTTTATTTATTTTATTAATTGTGTTCCATGTGCAGGTTCAAAAGTTGGGCTTTTAAGCAAGAGACCGTTGCTCTAAATGAAATATGATAGATCATTGCATCGACACTATTCAACTAGATTAGATGAGATCTTAGATTCTTATTGCCAATGACAGCTCTTTAGTATAGATCACACCAGCATTAAAATTTATTTAAGACTGTTCAAGAATAGCTATACATAGAAGACATGAACTTGATGATTGTAAAAGACACATTTTTGATGGTTGCCATTGTTTCGGTTAAAGAACTCCAGGTCATGTAGGAGAGTTAAATGAATGATTGTAGTCACTAAAATGGAGGTATTTTAGCATTTAACATGCAGTTCGGAAATACCAGAAACCGTTGAGGTCGTACAATAAGAGATATCTACCAAAATTCCAACAAGACAAGATTGTAGCCACCTGTTACAACGAAAATTTAATAAAATTCCACATCATGAAAACCATTGTAAAGATATGCAAATTTCAAGCCTACTTCATTGGAAAAAGTTTCAGTTTTAAAAGATTTCGTTCAGAGATATCCGGTCACGTTATTATGCTTCTATGCCATAGAAGGGTCTACTATTTAAAAAAAAAAAGGATCGTCGTGGATGAAAATATCCTTAAGTCGTTACCTGATATTCATGTGCAGAATTCACCAAAAAGATTGTCATCTCGTAAGAGACATGTTAAGACAAGATTGCATCAAAGAGAGTCTATATTGCTTTAGTTGTAAGAATAGATGTCATTAGCTCTGAGAAGTCTTACACTAAGAATATTATGCATTGCCGGAGCTGGAGCAGTATTATCTCATCACATCTACAAAGGGTTTTTCACCTGCGTTAGGAAGGAAGTGAAAGTGAAATTGCCGAGATGAATACTCAACCATAGAACTAAATTTATCCTTTGTTTTTTTCATTTTTAGTTGTCCTACTTTATTCTATTAGTTTACCACTGTATTCTTATTTAGTTATCTTAAACTTTAATTAGTTTTAGATTTTATATCTGGGTTTTTATAAGATATGGTTGTTTTTGTAGAAATTTTTTGTAAATTCTTTTTGACTCAGTAATTTTGAGAAATGTGATACCATCAACAATACAAAGCCTAGAACAGTTGGATGAAAATTTGGAGAAAACTGAAGGATTGACTCAGCAAGAGAAACGACAAAGAGGGAAATATTTTTCATGGAATCTATAAGATAAAGTAGAATCCAGTATTTCGAGGATGGAGATCAACATGCATTGAGATCAAATTATGAAGAGAACCTGGATGGTGACTGGTTGAACCATAAGCACAGAAACTGATGGTCTGGTGGAATGACTCATTAAAAGGTTGCAACTGTCGTGGAGGATTGCTGAGATTATCTTCATTGCTATATAAACAAAAATGATTCGATTACTGATGGAGAGAGGGGAGGGTCTCGGTAGAGCATACGGAACTTTGTTTTCTTTATTTCTGTTTTCTATTAATAAATGTTTCTATTTGCAAATGGAAAAGGAGACACTACCTTGAGGGAGATACTCTATAGATTCTCGGGGAATTATTTCCCAAGTTTCTGTAATAGTTTTCTCTAGAGGATTTGAGACTGGTGTAGCGAGTATTAATGGAGGAGAGTATCAGAAGAAAAACATAATTGAAATATCATTTCAGTTCTAGTTTTATCTCTTTATTGAAGTTTTACCTTCGGAGCAGGAGTGTGACTTAAGTTCTTAGACTGGTACCACTGTTCGGTACTATTTTTGAACTCTTTTTATATATATTTCAATATATCATCTTCTAGTTATACTTTGGTATAGTTATACTTTGTTATGATTGTATTCATTATCTGATATAATACTCTGTTAACACAATATTACTGTTTGAATGAGTATGTTACTATACCTAATTGATCAATATTTTCATTGAAAATTCGAATCTTAGTAATATACATTTTTATGTTTATTTTGATTTCATTTGTATTTCACAATGTTTTCATTATAAATATCATCATTTATTCAATTATTTAGTATTGATCATTGATTGTTAATCAATAAAACATTACAGAGAAGTTTAAAGTAGTTGTCTATTTTAATTTTCTGTTATTGTGAATATATAGCAGAGTGGTTTAATATTAATGGTTTAAATATTTTCATTTAAATCATATTTATTGATCTCTCTGTTTACTTGAACTATTAATTAATAATTAATCTAGTATTTAAGTTGCTCTCAGCTGAGATAGAATAATTAGTTAATTTTAGTTTTAGTATAGTTTATATTTAACAGTTGTTAAATAGGATTAGATTAATTCCAAATAGGATTAGTTTAATTCTAAATAGGATTAGATTAATTCCAAATAGGATTATATCAGTTCCGTAATATTTATAATAGTCTTTGAATTAGAATATTTGAAGCAAAATCCTAAAAAAATTGAAGACTTTCATTAAGAAAGTATTTTAGGATAACTTAGGTCTTAGAAAACTAATTCTAGGGTTTATTTAGATAGTAATAAGATTATGATAAATTTTTACTAAATTTTAAATTCTCCTTAAGAGGAAAATTCAGTTGGTAGCAGGACCATAACCTGCGAGATTTTTCCATCTCAAACACATCGGGAGTTTCTCTAAGTGACTTGTGTGGGATTAATCTCCTTAGTTGGCCTAGGTCAGAAAATCAGGCCAACTGGACTATTTCCACGAATTACAATGGAGGTTGTAACTCAAGGACCATACAAATAATGACATCCCAAAACGAGGGAAACACATCTCTGATGGGGGAATAACAAAATATAGTGATAATATACATTAGAATGTCTTCTGAAGTTACAAGTACAACAACACCCTCTCTTAAATAGGAAGGTATTCTCTCTCGCCAAAATCATCAACATATTTGGTCAAGTAATCATCACGGATTCATCATTAGTGATGATGCCATAGTCCTCATCTTGTTGATCATTGAATAGTACTATCTTCCATTGGAGGTTTCTATAGATCCAACCATGTTTCATGTTGTGTGTAAGCCTGGTCCTCATCCAGGTCTTCATCATATCCATGAGCAAGCCATCATGTAGGTACAACCCATGACCATTCATTATATTACCACTGTAATCACCAGTGTCTCATACCATCATCTCGTCGTATATAGATCATCTCATCATCCTGCATAGAACACACAAAGCACCACCCAGATGCATATCACATACTACCTATATTCTACGAAGATAGGAGCATGCCAGGATATTTCATGTCATCAAGACAACCTGCATCTTTCACTATGAGAGAATCTCCTAGGAGCACACGAAGTGAATTACATCTCTCTACAATCAACCTGTGTTCTACCAACATAGGAACAAGCCAGGATATTTCACGTCACTAAGACAACCTCCATCTTCCATCATGTGAGAAATGATCAGGTGGGAACCAAGTGCCTTGTGACCTCATCATCTCCAATATGGGAACACACACATACAAGGACTAATTATGACCGAACAACCTACATACCACACCAGGCTATTTTCTGTTCTAGGTCAACCTCAAGGATTTATTACATCCTAACAACCCGCGTACCACGACAGGATATTTTACACTTAGGATAACCTTCCAGGACTTATTAAGTTCGAGAAACCTATGTACCATGCTAGGATATTTTACACTCCAGAACAACCCACAGGGCTAGTTATGTTTGAACAACCTACTTAGCATGATGGGAAATTTTACACACCAGGACAACCTGTACCAAGACTGATTACATATGAGCAACCTATGTACTATGCCAGGATCTTTTTTGCTCAAGGACAACCTAGAGGACTGATTACTCCCAAGAAACATGTGTACTATGCCATGATATTTTTCTACTCAAGGAAAAACTATTTTTTTTCCCATGTGAGATATGATGCATATTCATCTTCTGGTCTCTAGTAATCTCTATCATAGGAGCACACCAAGATATTTTACGTTCCCAAAGAAACCTGCATCTCCGACTATGATGGAAATTGTTACTCCCTCTTTTTAGGGGCCTCGTTCTTGATCACACCAAGTCTTTCTCTGAAGTACTTGAACTTCACTCTAGCTAGAGACTTGGTCAACACATCGACTATATTCTCATCCATTGCCACATACTGGATCTTCACTACTCCTCTCTGTACCATATCCATGATATAGTGGAACTTAATCTTGATGTGCTTTGTCTTGTCCTAGAACAAACGGTTCTTTGAAAACTTCAAGAAACAATGGTTGTCGCAATAGATACAAGTTTCCTATAACTGGAGATCAAACAAATTAGTTAGTAGTTTTTTCAACCATACTTCCTCACAACTAGTTGAGCAAGTAGAAACATATTCAGCCTTGGCTGTACTCAGTGCCACGCAAGACTTCTTCCTACTAAACTGAGAGATATTACAGTATCCAAAACTAAAGCAACAGATTGAAGCGATCTTCGTAACAGTGGTGCCACCTGGCCAATCTGAATCAACATAACTGTGTAGGTTAATATTCTGATTTGCATCATACTTGAGCCCATACTTTACTGTACCCTTCAAGTACCTAAGTACATGCTTTGTAACAACTAGGTGAACATGTCTTAGATCCACTAGGAATTGGCTCAGGGTGTTCATTGCAAAGGATATGTCTAGTCTCATATTCATTAAGTACATCAATGAACCAATCATCTTATGATACATCATGGAATCAACTGATTTTCATGAAGCATCACAAAGAATCTTCAAGTTCGATTCAATAGGTGTGGCTATCACATTATAGTCCAACATTTTGAATCTCTTCAAAATCTCCACTGCATACTTTCCTTGACTAAGGAAAATCCAACCCGCACTTTGACACACCTCCATGCCCAAGAAGTAGTGCATCATCCGTAGTTATTTCATCTCGAACTCATAGGAAAGATTCCTCTTTGCATCCACAATGAGTTCATCCTCTTCTGTCAAGATTAGGTCATTGACATATAGCAAGAGCATCACTAGTTTCCATCTTCAACATTGAAGTGAAGGTTGGAATCTACTTTACTCTTAGTAAATCCTAATCTCATCAGGAATCTATCCATCCTACCGTACCATTTTTTGGGTTCCTATTTCAATCTGTACAAGGACTTCTTCAATTTGCACACATGAGTATTCCTTTCATGTGTCTCGCATCCCAGTGATTTTTCTACGTAGTCTTCCTCTTCGACTGCACCATTCAAGAATTTTGTCTTGACATCCATCTGGTGTATCTTCCATTTCATTACTGCAACCAATGCAAGTATATATCTAATGGAAGTGTACCTCACTATGGGTAAAAATGTCTCCTCATAGTCTATGCCTTCTTTCTGTGAGAATCCTTGTGCAATGAATCTTGCCTTGTGTTTCTTGATGCTACCATCTGCAGCATACTTGATCTTGTAGATCCACTTTGAAGCTACGCCAAAACTTCTTTATGTTCTCGAAACTATCTCCTAGACATCATTTGTCATAATTGACTGGTACTCCTCAATCATGGAATCCTTCCATTCTTTATTTTACGTAGGCTCTTCATAGTTGGAAGGTTCCTTGTGAATGATGTCACATAGAAGGTTTTCATAGCTATTGTAAGGTTTTGGTATTTTCCATTCTCTTTTCATCCCATCTGGAGCACCATACCTTTATGCTTCTTGTATTAGTTCACGTACCCATACTTGTTTTCTTTTATGGGAGTCCTTCTCTTGAAGTGTCTCTACAGGATCTTGTGGTTCTGCCATGTCATTATCTTCATGGTCTTCTGGAATTACTTCTTCCATTTCCCTATCTCAGACTTTAGTTCCCTTAGGTTCCTCGACCTCTTCAATATGTATCTTCTTGGATCTAGAGTATGTAGAGTCTTCTTAAAATTTTATGTCTCCACCGATGTTGATATTCTTGAATCATGGGAAGTATATTAGGTAGTGCTTTGAGGTATCACTGCATCATATGAATATTCCGTTCTTCCCTGAAAGATCAATCTTGGTCCTCTTCTCCTTTGGGATGTGTATGTATACCGGGAAACCAAATATTCTTATATGGACGACTTCTGGATTCTCTCCTGAGAAATCCTCTTCAGGAGTCTTATTGTCGAGTACTCAATGAGGATTATGGTTCGATACATACACAGTTGTCCTTGCTACTTCCTCCAAAATGTGCATAAAACTATCATGGTCATGTAGCACTACTTTAGCTACTTCCATTATAGTTCTGTTCTTTCGTTCCACAATTCCATTATGTTGAGGATTATATGGAGTTCTCAACTTCCTCTTA
Organism: Pseudotsuga menziesii; assembly: GCA_001517045.1. Taxonomy (NCBI): domain Eukaryota; kingdom Viridiplantae; phylum Streptophyta; class Pinopsida; order Pinales; family Pinaceae; genus Pseudotsuga; species Pseudotsuga menziesii. The sequence goes on along the minus strand of LPNX010018620.1, from coordinate 341,696 downwards.
ATCCCATATTCTATGTAGAGTTCCTTGAATTATTCCGAGGTTAACTCTCCACTATTATCTGATTGCAGAGTCTTGATCTTCCTTTCAGTGTGGTTCTCGACCAAGGCTTTGTATTCCTTGAACTTACTGAATACTTCATTTTTTTTTGGAAGAAATATATCCAAGTCTTATGTGAGAAATCATTTATAAAGAAAACATAGTACACATGCCTGCTTAGTGAGATGGATGACATGGGATCACATACATCTGAGTGTACTATCTCCAGTATTCCTTTAGATTTTCTTGCATTGCTGGGAAATGTATTCTTTGCATTCTTTCATTGCACACATCCTTTGCAAACACCTTCATGATTTGCCTATATTTTTGGAAGTCCTAATACTTCTTTGCTTGCAATCGATAGTGCTCTGTAGTGCACATGTGATAGCCTTTGGTTCCATAGTTCACTTGGTTCTATTGAGTCATAAACCAATGCTTTTTTAGGAGGTCCCTTCAGTTTGTACAAGACTTCGTCTTGTTCTTCAGTTACTATTGCATCATTGATTGTATTTCCTTTAGGCCACATTAAAACTTGGCCATCAACAAATGTAACATTAATTCCCTTTGTATCTATTGCAGATATGGAGAGAATATTCTTCTTCAATCCTGGAACATATAACACATATTTTATCTTTAAATGTTTTATGGAGTCTATCTTGTATGAAGATTCTCCGCTTCCTTTTATGGGGTATTGATAATCATCCCCAAGTTTCACCTTGTGAGGAGACTCATGCTCAAACATATTGACGAATGATTCTTTGTATCCTATCATATGTTTAGATTCCCCACTATCCAAAAGCCAATCATTGCTTCCATGTGAGATAGTGCTTGTGAGTGCTGAGATTAGAACATAGTCTTCATCATAATCATCCTTCTCTCTTCTAAATATTTTATTTGTCAGTTCATTGTCTTCGGCAGTGTGAGAATGATGTATTTTATTCTTCTTATTGAAGGAGTCCATATCGTTGGGACAATCTCTTATGAAATGTCCCTTTTCATCACAAGTGTAGCATTGGATCCTAGAATGATATGTTTTGAACTTCTTTTGTCTTTTAGGATGATTGTCCTTCATTTTGTTGTGTTCGTGGTTCTCCTTCTTTTTGTATTTTCTTCTGGTGTGAGATGTGAGATATTAAGCTTCAGTTTCTCCCATATTCTCTTCTCTTGTTATGAGTCGAGCTTCTTCTTGTGTGCATTCTTCTCATATTCCACTGAAAGAGATCAACTTCCTTCTTCCACAGTTTCCTTGAATGGATGAATCCCATGATATTGAAAGGTCATTCAATGTAGTCATCACAATTAATCCTTCTTCTACTTTCTCTTCAACTGCTTCAAGTTGTTCCTTGATTTGAGCAACCCTTGTGAAGTAGGACTGTATAGTCTTTGAGTTCTATATCTTCACATTATTCAACTAGTTCCTCAATGTCATATTTAATTCCGATTGATGTTCTTTCCTTCGAACATCTTCATCAAATCATCAAATACTTCCATTGGTGACTTCAAGGATGACACATGGGGATGAGATGATCCTTAATAGAATTTGCAATGATTCTCTTGGATTTAATCAAATTCTTCTTATGAGTAGCCTTAGCCTCATTTCCCTTTAGATCTAGAAATTCCTCACTGATGTATTGATCCAAATCATTTTCTTAAAGTATTAGGGAGATTCTGTACTTCCATGCTCGAAAGTTATGAACTCCTCCATCTTGTCCTCAAGCTGAGTATGATGAGTCATTTTCAAATGAGAAACTCAACTGGAAATAAAAAATATTTAGATCTTACCAATTTGAGGTGTATGATCTGATTCTGGAGATGGCTGACCTAGGGTTTATTAGAGAAACACTAATCTCCAAAATTCAAGTTTGGGAACTCTGTCTAGATAGAAAGATTCACCTCATTGAGGTAAATTTCTCAACAAGGCCCTTTTCTGAATACTGAGGTGGGAAGCCTCTAAAACTTGATGCCCTAGTTTCTTCCCATAGCGTCTTGTAGTAAAAAGTTGAAAATTCTCCAAATTTGGATTTTATTCCACCAAAAGATGCACCCTTCTAGGGTGAGTTAGCCCAACCTTCTTTTCTTGATGATATGTGGAGATACTACCTTGAACTAGGAAGCCCTAGTTTCTGCTACTCCATAGTGCCTTTCTGAGAGGCTCTGATACCATGCTAGTTTTTCTAATCTAATTAACTTGATTAGGATATTTATCTGAAAGAATAAAAAGGACAATAATATACACAAGATAGAGCAGATACACAAGACACAAATATTTTCATCAGGGAAACCATAAAGGAGAAAACCCTGCAAACTTCCTCATAATAGTTCTACCACTAAGATAATATCACAAGATGGAAAAAACCAATAAGAATAAGTCTTATGTAGCTATCTCTCTCTCCTCCTTGTCTTTCTCTCTCTTCTCATGCAAACTTGAGTGAGTGTGAGTGTGTGTAAATGAGGGAGGGAGCCTCCCATTTATACCCTTCTAGTGAATGACCTCCTAACTTGGCTGGGCCAACTTCTCCTAGAAAGACTCTGAAAGCACATTACATTATATTATACTAGGGACTATTTCCCCAACTTATAACAGAGATTGTACCTCAAGGACCATACACAATAATGACATTTCAAAAGGAGGGAAACACATATGTGATTGGGGTACAACAACATATAGTGATAATATACATCAAAATATCTTCAGAATTTACAAATACAACAACAATGTATAGTGAATCAAGGGAGGATGAATCTAGAGTCATAAGGGTAGGTATACTCAATATGGTGTGTGATTTCCCATTCCAAAATGATATGGAGTCCAATAATACACGTGATCCTCTCGAATCTCATCCAAAATGCATGTGAAGAGCCATTATCACCCCCCTCCTAAGGCATGAAAGAAGAGATAGTGTCACTCTTTTGCAAGCTTGAAAAGAGGGATGTCAAGTGGTTTGTCTCCTCCCTATAGGAATGTAGTGGGTGATAGTGGACAAAAACATTCTATGAGAAGGGTCTAGGAAAGTGTTTTTAGCTGATCAATGAAGTAGGGTCTCTAAGGATCCTCTATAGTGGAAAATAAGGGTAGAACACATCCACATTTTCCTACATTGTGCAACCTATTTCCCTCATAGAGTTATAATGGTTCTCCATCCTCTTAGCAATTTTATACAATTTTTTGGGTACCAAACTTTTGGATTTGTTTTGACTATCCAAATAATGGTTTTTCCTCGATAAAAAGTTGTAATATTCAGTTATATTTATTTCTATGGAGATATCATGCACCCTAAATATGGATTGTATGCAAAAGTTTCACCCCCAAGAAATTGGCGCATAAGCTATCCACCTTGAGGCCCACAACTCCTTTTGGTCCTTAATCTCTTAGGGCTAAGTTTTTGGATTTTTAGAGATTCTTCCTCTTTATGCTTGTGATAAAAGGACCTTTTTCGGTCTCTTTGTAATCATCTCCTATGAATGAGTGTAGCTAAAACATCTCTCTTCAAAGATAAGCTACCACCATCTAACTTAGTTTGTACTACTTTTATTTTTACAATGTTTTTCCATTTCATAAATTAATAGATTTTAGGTTTCCCTTTATTAGTTCTCTCTATAAAATATTTGAGTGTGTACTTCCATTTTATATTGATTCCTTCATTTTGTTTTATAAATAATTCATATCAATTGGGGTTTCTCACCACCACATATGGGAAAGTGGACCTAATGGCCCTTAAGTCTTCTTACAATGTAACCAAGTGTCTACTTGTGAATGTGCCCTTTCTTAGAACCACCTCAGAACCTTGTGTCAAGAATTCTCCTTAGTGCCCATTTCTAGTGTCATTGGTCATTACCCATGTTGATGTTGAAGATCACTATTTGTTGAATCCTTCTCTACCAAATACCCCCTTTATCAAATGCCCTTATTGTGTGTGCACACCCATACCATAACTCTACTTGTAACTAATGGAAGTGCTATTTAATGCACCCATCTTTCCCACCAATGCCTTGGTTGTGCCTGGGTGTCAATTGAAGTGCATCCAATCTCTCCAATGGGTGAGCGAGTCTGGGTTGGTTTAATACCCATGGTAGAGACGTTACAACTACTATCTATTCAAAATTCCACTCCTTCAAAATTGACACAACATAAACAAAATCATTAAAGAAATATTTCCATAAATTTGATTTACTTCACTTGGAACAAACCCATAAAAACCATAAAGTGTGTCACTATGGCCCCAAAAAAGAGTTTGTACAAGACCATAAACCACTATTTAATATTGGTTGGGTTAAAACCTACATCCAATGGGGGGGAATCTTTTCCATTTTAAGTTAGCCTCCAACTGTCATTCATGCCATTGATCTATGCCTTAATGTGCTCCTAGTTTGCAACAAGCCCTCATTATATTTTATAAGAGATAAAGCACATGTTCATAAGGCCATGTTATGCTTGAATATTCACATGCAAACAATGAGTGTCTCTCATTATGATTGCACTTTCATGTAGGCACACAATCCATCACTAATCTATAAGTTGTCATTGATCTCAAATTATAAATTTTTTTATGTGGCACCTCCAATAAGTTAACACTTGACTAATAATTCCACTCAACTCCATATAATCATACCCTGTAATATTCACTATTCCAAGCAATCACAAAATTAATTAAGTATGAAACAAAACTATAATCAATTTAGAAACATCCATTGCATTCATATTGGATGAATTTACAAGAATCACATGATTTTATAACATTGTTTATAACTATCACATTAATAGAAATTTTATTAGTTGGCTTGTATATATGATATATTCTCATTTGTAAATGCTGATATGTTTTTTATCAACAATTTTTGACCATTCTACATGTATGATCTTAGCACAACCATCCTCATTAATTACATTACAAAGATATTCCTGAATTACTTCAATCTTTCCAATTTTCGTAGCTCATTCTTTTTATATCAATAGTAGATATATAGTTGAGTTGATTCCTTGTGTTCTTGTCACATTTTAATAAAGATCGTTCACTTGTATTATTTATTTTGCGTTGAATTTTGTGCTACCATGTTTAATCTCTAACTTAGTTATAGTACTTTGCTAGTTGGATTGTGTTTAATGCCATTTGTTTGTAGGAATTATGCAACCGGTACAGACACCACTTGTTCCTCTACCCTGTATGATACGAGCATAGAACAAAACACCACAACAACATATCCTTTCCATAGATATGGTTAAAGAGAAAAAGAGAAGTTATTTTTTCTCCTTTGGCATATGTGGACATAGCCTCATCCCAGTTCGTGAAGTAATCCACAACCACAATAATGTAGCCATGCCCCCCGACTAAGGTAGATCTATAGTGCACAAAGTATATGCCCAATTTTGAAAAAGGGCCAACTGTTATGATAGGATGGAGTGGAGCTGGGTGGGCATGCTTTTTAGAAGTAAACAATTGGCATGGTGGGAAATTTTTGACAGTTTCAATACAACCTTTGAATATTGAGGTCCAAAAATACCCATCACATAAAATATTATGGTCAATAGCCAACCTAGAGAGATGACCGCCACAAGCTCCACAGTGGAAATCATTCAAAACGATCTCAACTTCATCATGAGTGAGACATCATCATAATATAGATTCAGCGCCATGGTGGTACAATGTATCATTGATTATAAGGTAATACTTATCTTGGCAGTGAATGCGACGATGCTCATCGCGAGTTGCAGCAGGTTGGTATCATTGAGTCCAGAGATAGAGAATAAGATCTCCATACCAGGGATCAGTCATACTAATGAGGAATAAAGATTCATGAGGCAATGAATAAATAGGCTATGTTCCCTCTGTAATATAGGGAAGATCACACGTTAGCTCAGCGAAGACAAGAGACTTCTTAGAACTAGATTTAGCGAATTCTAACTCAAAATCTTGGAGAATGACAATCCACAGTGAATATTTTCCCCCATGTAATTGACGAGTCACAATGTAATACATGGGCTTGGATTCCATGTAAACACTAGTTGTACGGAGCAAAATTTAATGACGAAACTTCTGGAAAATGATAACTGTGGCCAGAGCAAGCTTCTCCACATGTGAGTAATGGGTTTTAGAGTCTAAAATACTCTTACTTGCGTAATAGATCACATGTTCCTGGTTGTGTTCATCGGTTTGGACTAAGACCATACCAATAGTTGAAAGAGATGCAACCACATACATGAGATAATACTTTTTCTAATTTGGTGGTTGCAACACAAGTGCATGCGTGAGAGTGTGTTGCACCAATTCATCCCAAAAAAATGGGGTATCCTTTTTCAATAATCACATGAAACCATGTGTCTTTTCAGCATAGTTGTAGATGAAACGACGTAAATTTTTTTCCTTCCCTTGCAAACTATCTCAACAAATTATACCAAATTATTATGGAGGCCTTTTTAACTAAGGTTCAAGTCACCTCTTACAACAAAAATGTTATTAGTCCATATAACTAAGGTAAGGAGGAAAACATCATGGGAACAAAACCTTCCCTCTAAAATGGACATGGAGAAAAATATGAAAGTGAATATCAGCCATTGCCATGTATGACCCACTCCAATAAGAGATCTTAGATAGGTGAATGTCTTCTATGTGAAGCTCTTGGTGAATATATCAGCAGTTTGGTTTGCAGATGGGAAATAATGCAAGGATATCACCTTCTCATGCACCAAACTCCTGATGTAGTGCATGTATATCTCAATGTGCTTGGTCCTCTATCTTTGCACTATATCAGTGGAAATCTTGATTTCACTTTGATTTCCACACCTAATCACTGTGGGTGAATCAAATGCAAATCCAAGTTCCCGAATAATACCTTGAAACCACACACATTGTGTTGTTGCGATCACTACTCCTCTGTACTCGACCTCAGCTGAAGAGAGGGATATGGTGTGCTATTTCTTACTTGACCAGAATATGGGACTATGTGCAATCATGAAGACATAACCTAAAGTATAATTTCTGTCAATGGAATATCCAACCCAATGAGAATCTGTAAATCCAACTAGTTCCAGTGGAGAACCAACAACATAGTGTACCCCGAAGTGTTTGGTTCCTTGCACATAATGCAAGCTCCTTTTGGAAGCCTTCCAATGGATCTCACAAGGCTCCTACATATATATAGAAACAACATCTACAACATATGCCAAATTAGGTCGAGGGTGTGTAAGATACACCAAACTCCCAACTAGTTGTTTGTACAATGAGCTATCCACCAATGGAGATGAACCAAAATCACCTAGTTTTATTCCTAAAAGGAATGAGCACTTGGATTCCTTACATTCATCCATTTTGAACTTCAATAATAGGTTTTCAACATACTTTGGTTGACTGACTATTATCCTATAAAATGGCTCTTCTCCGTTTGAGTAGTGACACTGAATGTGTCGGCACACAAAATGAGAAAATGGATAGAAGTGGCCAAAACACTATAGATGTGCATCGCCTTTGATGCATCATCATTTTACTAGCCTGACATATTTTTTATAAGGTCATTAGGGTGAATTCATGACTATTTCCATTGCAACCTGCGTATCATTCACGAGTATTGACATTACAACCCACGTATACATGATTAGGGTTGGAATTCATGGCTTACCCTTATGAAAGTCACGTATCATGTGCAACCTACTAGTATTAATAGTCCTGAATTCCTTAATTCAAAATTTAAAAAATATACACAAGTTTAGTCAAGGATAGTTGGGTCCTTAATCGTAAATATGCCAACTTCCCCAATCTTCTCAACCTTCGTAACCTCTCTCTTTCCTCATGTACAAATAGAGGGTAGGGGTTGAGGCTAAACATGATCAATTATAGAGAAAAGTTATGCTAGTGGATTTCCTTTAGAGATCTTGGAGAAACAAAAATCAGTGTCCTTGGCTAGAAAAGGAGAACTTATTTCAAATATTGGTTGTAAACTTCACTCACTTATTTATTAATAAAGAAAGTCTTTCTTCTAATAATGTGTCTTTGTACCCTTATGTATTATGATTTATGAATTGACTTGTTATTTTGTTGCAAGAATATTATTTCATTAATCATATATATAATATATAATATATCGCAGGAAATGTATTTCTCTTTGCAGGTGTTGAATATTCCCTAGAAGTTGTGGAAGAAATTTGGGATTGAAGAAGAAATATAGGATCAACCATCATAAGCAAGGTACACCTAATTTATTCCTTATTTCTCTGTCAGATTCCTTAATGGCTGAATGTATGCAAGTTTATTTAGTATGTTGGTAACCCCAAAGACCCTAGGTTATAAGGTTGTATTCTCCTGAACAACAGAACTAGCAACTCCATTGGGGAGTCCAACCTGTTGTGGGTCCTTTCTTTTGGCTTCCTTACCAACTTTGCTCTTTTTGATCCCGCGAGTCATTTGTTTTGATTTTTCTTTTAATTTTCAGTATTTTATCTTCATAACCTTTTTGTCATCTATTTTTATTTTTGAAAAATTTTGGCAGCATTCGTGGGTTGCTGCAATAATAGTCACGTATTGCTTTTTGTATTCACGGGTTGCTTCGGTGACAGTCGCGAATGGTACGCGACATGCCTTGATGACAGTCGCAAATTTCTTGTAGATGTCTATTAGTCCATAAGGTTTTTGATTTTCCTTGTTTTTAATATTCTTCAAATGTCTGTGAAGGTTCTTATTTAGCATGATACTATAGTTTTATGTGTATACCTTTCACTGGTTGCTTTATTAGTCAAGTTTTTTGAGTGTTTTTAGTTTGAATTCTTCATTTGTGAATGTGTTGGGTCCTTCCTTCTTTGATTTGGTGTGAGTGCTTGTGTTTTAGGTCATTTATTAGTCCTTTAAGACACTGATATACTTCACACTACTTTTGGTATTCTAAGTCAGTCATTCTTTCCATCTTTTAGATCTATTTGTCCTTGTGAGTCAATAGTTCCACCAAGTCTAGGGCTTGTGTCATTTCTTCCTGTTTGGTTGAAGTGTGTTCCTGTAGGGTCCGACTGCTATCATTTACAATTATGTGATCAGATTTTTTAATTCACTCAAATTGCATTTAGTTGCATCTAGTTTTTTGTTTTTTTTTTTGAAAAAGGAAAGATAAGAGACATTTTTGCATTTTTGCATTAGGTTGCATTAGT
>LPNX010018620.1:251456-332443 GCA_001517045.1 Pseudotsuga menziesii | reverse complement strand
ATATATATATATATATATATATATATATATATATATATATATATAAGTCTTGTAGTTTCTCATGTTTAAAATTTTATTAGCTTTCATTTACAAAGAAAAAGAAAAGAAAAATTTGCACTGTTAGTTGCATCTACTTTGAAATTTTTTATACATCATTTGCTTTCACTTTGCTGAGTCTATAACACCATTCAGTCTCATTCCACCGCCTTTGACTAATACAACCCATTAAAAAGAACGTTTAATTAAAATTTATTAGTAAGTTTCTTTTTATAGGTTCTTACATCAACTAGCTTAGGCTAGGTTTTTGGACTAGGAGTTTAAATTGTCCAAAAGCATTTGATTTCAAACATAGTGGCCTTTCATTAGGTAAATCCTCTTCTACAAGGGACCATCTAGAAATATCCTCTCACACAAGAGTTAAGCATGAGGCCATGTGAGATATTGACTGAGGAGATAACCCTCCACTTCCTTGTTTGATTGTTCACCGGGATTTTTATGTGTTTGGGGATCTTCTCAATACCACCTCTTGGGCCCGTGTGGTGCTATTGTTGACATGGTTTTGGGATTAGCTACCGTTCCCATGCACAAGGATCAAGATTGTGACTATTACAGTAGACTCTTAGTATAGATTTGGCAGCCTTAGTATCGAGACGCTAGGATCTTACACAGGTGGTATTGGAAATATATTTCCAGTACACCTAGGACAGAATTGGAAGGTAACCTTGGTAGACAATTTTGGAGGGAGGTTGGGTGATTCCAGTGCTTGAACCTAGAAACATATTCATGAGATGCCAAGTAACCATCCTTTGATCTTCAGTGGTTGTACCTAGGCCCTAATCATCCCAGGATTTCATTTGGAAGCTATATCTTCTATCTGGTGTGTCTGTGTTACTTAGGACATTTTTAGTGAGTGTTATTTGGCTTGTTTATGTTTAGTTGGCCTTTAGATGTGTGAGTCAATTTTATAGCTGTGGAGGACCAACCTCTTCATAGGTCAAGAAGGTTCCAAAACTTCCTCCATATGTTACAATGGATCCTCCATCGCCACCTCAAAGGCGAATATTAGATACTGATGGTTCTTTTGAAATAGTAGGTGTTAGTGAAGTTCTAGGTGAACTGAAACTTAGGATTATACAGGAAGAAACATAAACAATAGAGATAGAATACTTGCATGATGATGAGTTTGCAAGGAACTTTAATCCACCTCTAATTGATCTGAACGATCTTATGATAGTCTAGGTCCTCCCTTTTACTTCACATGTTATTGGTGTTCCTTTGAGCAAGGTTATGTCTAGCTCAGGAGAGGGTATGTCTACCCAAAATTCAGCCATCTTTTCTAGTGGAGTCCCACCTCCCTCGGAAAGTGCTCCAAGACCTAGTGCATCTACTGCACCCCTTTCACCAAGTGCTCGAGTGGTTCAACCCTTAGCACCCTCTAATGTAGTAGATCTATCTAGTGGGGTGGTCACTGGGATTCTCAGTGCACCTTTTTCTTCTCCTTCCTTTGTGCAAAGTGCTTAGAGCGGTCCAAGTGGATCCTCCTCGTTCGTCTATGGTTTTCCGTGGAATGGAAGGCATATTCCTCCATCCACTCCTTATGTAGGTCCTTCACATGCATATGTGGGCATGTCGTATGGAAACACAAATTCATTTGGTCATAATTTTTAGACACCTAGTTTGGTTTCAGCCACTTCCATGAGCTCTCCCTTTCCACTTTTCAGTGGAGGGATTCCTTCTCCTATTTTTCATACTTCATCTTCATCTGGAGCAGCTCATACCACATATCATGCACCAAAAACTAGTAATCCACTTGCTTTCGGGTGGAATCCTTTTCAGAGTAGTACAAATACATCACAATTGGTGGCTGGGGGAAACCCCACCTTTTTGTTTGGGAGCCATGGGGAAGGTCCTTCAACATCCCAAACTCCTTATTATCAAACCCTAGTTAGGCCGAATCTTCCTTTCCTAGCAACGCTAAACTTGCCAGATTTTTCAATGTTAATGAATGACCCCATGCGGCATAGTGTAGCATGGACACATGTACCTATTAAACTTCCCTCAGATATTCCTAAGTTTGAGGGAAAAGCTAGTGAAGATCCAGGTGTGCATATTACCACTTTCCACCTTTTGTGCTCTTCGGACTCACTGAACAATGAGTTCGTTTGGTTGAGGCTTTTCCAGATAAAATTGACTCATGTTGCAGTAAAATGGTATATAGAACTTCCTTCTACTGCATATGATAGTTTTTTGGACTTAACAACCATGTTCCTTAATCACTTTCAGCTTCCTGTCCGGTATGATGCCAACACAAACTTCTTGTTGACATTTTGATAGAACAATGCCACACATATATCGGATCACATCCAGGATTGGAAAAGACGAAAAAGGATTATTAAAGGCACTATAAATCCCAAGTTTTCATTAGAGTGGTTGTTAAAATATTTATTGCCTTATATCTCTAAGGATGTATCCACTTCAGGGGTGACCACAGAAGAAGAGGCTATCCTCAGATCCCAACAGTTAGACTTGATATTTGCTCATTCTGGGATATTGTATGAAATCATACCTGAGGTGCCGAGGTCTACATATAATGGAGAGAAACCCAATAATGGAACCCATGCTGATGGTGTGGTTGGTTCAATCAGTTCTCCTACTATAGAATCAATGGATAAGTAACTCCATGAGTTGTGAGTGAATAAATCTGCAGCGGAGACAATAAAGGCTGGCACCCCATCATCACAAAATGTAGATGTTTTTTCATATTCTTCTCAGAAGGGGAATCAACATGTTGGTAGGAAAAATAAGAAATGGAAGAAGGGCGAGGGTAACCAAAACAAGAAAAATCCCACAAATAATGCTGATGGGGGAAAAAGCACAAGAAAAAGGTCAATTTTCCTTGTACATTGTGCCAGGGGGACCACCTTACTTATCAGTTCCATCTTATGTAACAAGCTCAAAAGTTGTCGAGGAATCAACAACCAAATGTCCTAAAGGATCCTTTTCCCCAAGGAAAGAATACAACTTCTGTTTCCAATGTAGCCGGGGGGAATTCTAGTGCTCTTCTTGATCAAAATTATATCAAAATGGTATGATCGAACACTTTACTCCAAACAAGAAACAAGAATTATGAATCAGAGGCTATGGAGAAGGGTAATCCTAATGATGAAACCTTAAAGCCTTTCACTATTGAAAAGCCAACTGATCTAATACCTAAAATACTCAAAGGTTCCTTTAAGAAATCATTTCACAACCCTAATGCTAGGGATGATTTCAACTACTCCGTAGTTGAAGACTTATCTCAAAATCCTTGTGTGATGTTGGCATTGGAGGTGTTACAAAGTTGTTCCAATCAGCGGGATGCCCTCTTAGCAGCCATAGGTAGCATGGATTCATTGAGCTTGCTGGAAAAATTTAATCTTTCATATGTTAAAATACTCTTGCCATACCACATGGCTTTGTCAATTAATGTTGTCCATGGAGGTAAAACCATTGGATGTATAGTGGTTGATGAAGGTGCTTCCACATGTGTAATGTCAATTTCTTTTTGGAAAGCCTTAGGATCCCTAGAGCTAGTTCCATCGAACACTCTACTTACTACTTTTGATGGAAGGTCTTTCCGTCCTCAAGGTATCCTACCAAATTTCGAAATAAAGCTGAAAGGGAAAGAAATTTCTATTTAAGTGGAAGTGATCGATTCCCCATTGGATTATAACTTGTTGTTGGGGAGAAGTTGGGCTTATGATATGTGTGCAATCTCCTCGGCCATTCTCCGAGTGGTAGTGTTTCCACACGAAGGGAAGTTGGTTACTATTGACCAACTTAGTTTCACTTGGAAGGGTCGTTTGGAGACTAATGATTTCACATTACCTTTGATAGATCAAACAAAACTGACTAATGAGAGATTGGGGGTTGGAATGTATGCATCTTTAATGGACACATTTGATATCCTAGCCCCTATTAACTACTTAGGTTCTGCGAATGTAGGGAAGTCTATCGCGATGATTGTCGATAGAACTGATCCTTGGGTCCTTCCTTTGCATAATGAGCCTCAAGTTCCCTTATATGGAGTGGAAGTGGCTTACTAAGAAATTTTTAATGCCACTGCCGATTCCATCGTGACTCCTTCTATAGTCTCAGAGGAGTCAGATGAAGCTTATCTTCCCGCCTAGGAGGAGAACCCTTTATATTCATATTATTTAATAGACATGGTTTTTCCTTCAGATTAATCCATTTTGGAAGCTATGATTGGATGAGAAAAGACTTGTGAAGACCTTCACCATAAGTCCTTCTTTCTTCTAGAGTTTAGCAGAATTGAGAATCAAGAGTTACATGTAAGACTAGAAGAGGGTGTTGATTCACCGATTAATCCTTTACCAAAGGAGGGAGTATTTTTCGAGAGGAATATTGAAAATATCTCTGTTACCATTCCAATCAAAATATCTGTAAACCCCAACATCGTTGAAAATGTGCATATTGGTGCAAACTTCTCTCTGGAGGAGATTTCCATATATACTGTCTTGTTTAAGGAATTTCATGACCTCTTTTCCTGGTCATATGAGGAGAGTCCAGGCATAGATCCATCTATCGTTGAAAAAGAAATACACACTTACCCTGATGCTAAACCTATTCGACAAAAACTTCGACCTGTGAATCCGTGAAAAGCATCAATTGTTAAGGCTAAAGTGGAGAAGCTGCTGAAAGAAGGGTTTATTTGCCTGATCGCTCTGACATAATGGGTATCCAATCCTGTTCTTGTTGATAAAAAATAAGGGACAATTTGCATTTGTACTGACTTTCACGACTTAAACAAAGCATGTCCCAAGGATAACTACCCCACGCCCTTCATCGATAATATTATTGATGCTTGTGTGAGTAGCGTGGTATTATCATTTATGGATGGATTTTTTGGTTATAATCAGATTCAAATTAAACCAGAGGACCAACATAAGAAGACCTTCATTTGTCCTTGGGAGACCTTTGCGTACAAGAAAATGCCCTTCGGTTTGAAAAATGCCTGAGCTACCTTTCAGTGGGAAATGAATTTTTCCTTCTATGATATCAAGAATATTGTCGAACTGTACTTGGATGATCTACCTGCCCATTCTCATAAGAGGAAGGACCATCTAGATCATCTGCGTATGATCTTTGAATGATGCATGCATTATAATATACACTTGAATCCCCACAAGTGTGTTCTCTACGTCGATTCGGGGAGGTTACTAGGTTTCATTGTATCCAATAGAGGAATATAGGTGGATCCTTTGAAAGTTGAGGCTATTGTAAAGTTGCCTCCTCCTCATTCCATTAGGCAAATTTAGAGCCTGCAAGGGAAATCTATTTTCCTTCGGTGTTTCATAGTAAATTATGCCAATATAACTAAGGGTTTCATGCACTTTCTCAAGAAGGACACCCCAGTTCTATGCGATGAAACCACACAACTCGCATTCAAGGCATTAAAGAAGGCTTTGTTGCGTGCTCCGTTACTACGTCCACCAGATTACACCAGAGATTTTATATTGTATCTGGCTGCGTTGGAGTCGACCATAGGAGTAGTTTTAGCTTAGGAGGATGATAAGCTCAAAGAGCATGTTGTCTATTATCTCAGTCATGCATTAGCTGTCCCTGAACTTAGGTACTCTCACGTCAAGAAGTTGGCTTTGGAAGCTGTTTATGCCATTCAAAGACTCAGACACTATATCTTACTAAGAACCACCATAGTGGTGGAAGATGTGAATCCTTTCTAGTACCTTTTATCCCGATGTATAATTGGGGGAAAATTCAATAAGTTGATAATCATTCTCCAAGGGTCTGACTTGGATTTTCAATCTACTAAGTCAAAAAGGTCCTTAGTTTTCACAGAACCGATTGTGGAATTCCATGCGGAAGAAACCATAGTGGTAGAAGAAAACTCATTCCCAGATGAGTATAGCTTTCTGATTTCATTTGTTGATCCTTGGTATGGAGATATTTTAGTATATCTATAGACTCTAGAGTGTCCTGCATCCTTCTCGTGAGAATATCGACACAAGCTGCGAGTCAACTCTAAAAACTACCTGATCTTCGGTGACACCTTATATAGAAGAGGGGTAGATTCTATTTTGTGTCGGTGCCTCACTCACGAGGAGGTAGGGATTATCCCGAATGATTCCCATAGTGGAGCTTGTGGGGGTAATTTATATGGGTAAGAAATGACCCATAAGATTCTGCGTGATGGCTATTTCTGGTCCACTATCTTCAAAGATTGTGTGGAAGCTGTAAAGCTCTGTCATCCTTGTCAGCTCTATTCCAGAAAAATGTGTTTTCATCCCAATCCTTTGTTCCCCGTCATTGTGGTAGGGCCCTTCACCAAGCGGGGGGTTGATTACATGACATCCAATCCAATTTTTGCTGGGGGCATCATTACATCATTTTCATCGAGGACTACTTCACCAAGTGGGCTGAGGAAATGCCTACTTTCGAAGCCGAAGGTGAAACAACAACTTATTTTTTTTTTAACCAAATCATTGCTCGGTTCGGCATACCAAAGCAGATTGTCATTGGCCATGGAAGTCATTTTCAGAACCGCATGATGACTGAGTTGACCTCGATGCTAGGGTTTAGGAAATATCATTCATCTTACTTTTACTCACATGCTAATGGACAAGTAGAGGCGGTTAATAAAACATTGAAAACCATTATGTAATGCAGTATCAATGCAAGTAGGTCAAATTGGCATGCCATGTTGTTAACACAAAAAATTTCTCACCTAGCTCTATATGGTCTAAAACCACATACAGACATCATATCCATACCATTTTTCATTACCTTTGATCTCCACAACTATGGTTTATCTTCATTCTCTCTCAAAAAAGGCCAAAAACCCATAAAAGGGCCAAAAATCTCACAAAAGGGGCTAAAAACCCTAAAAAGAGCTAAAAACACAAAAAGGGATTAAAAAACCCACAAAAAGTCTTAAAAACCTAAATAGGGTCTAAAACCCTAAAAGAGAGAAAAGGACAAGAAAAAACTATAAAATGGTGTGGAGGTCTCCATCACAAGATTCACTCATTCCTTCTTCCATTTCTATTTGTGAGTACGGTAAGAAACCATTATTCTCATAGTACTCACTTCATTTTGTTAATCATTCCATAGCCCCACCATATCCCATTCGGTATGTAGAGGCATCCTCCGTGCTAACCAGCCTGTGGAGAGGTGACCCATTTCCAAGCTTTGGCCATGGTGGCCCATTTTCAAGAAATCGAGAAGGTATAACTGTCATATTGTTTGTTTATTTAGTTTAATTGTACTTGTTTAGATTTTGTGTTACTAATATTCTTGTTTGTTGTAGATATTCCATCACAAACTCTACCCTTCTGTCCCATAGAAGGAAGGGAGGTGCTTTGGCATGTAGCTAGGGTGAAAACCCTGCTATAGTTTTGGCGACCATATCGGGTCGATCCTTTTCGATCCTCTTGTTTTGTGGGTGTTTATTTTATTTTGATTCTCAGCTGTCACTGATCAGACCCCAGGTGACTGAAATGAACCTATACGGCACCAATTCCTACCCCTATTGGCCTCTGCCAAATTGCTTTTTAAATTTTTTTTCCATTCCAGTCGGAGTTGCACCTTTTGGGACTAAACCCATGACCTAGACATGCCTTTCAGGCCTAAACCCATGACACAATCTCACATTTCGGGCATAAACCCATGACCCAGGTTGTGGCTTTAACCCCGTAAAGTGTGACTTTCCTCCGAAGGAAAAGTCACATATGTTTTTGCAGTCAGAAGCGACCCAGTCACCTCTATTTGTCCTGTTTGAGCGACCTAGTCGTGACTGTCCTATAGTTAAAAGTGACCTGTCTATTTCTGAGTCTAGTTGTGTCTATTTTGCTTGTTTGAGCGACCTAGTTGGGGCTATTGACCAGTCACATGTGACCTGTCTGTTTCTAAGTTGATTTCTATAGTTTACATTTCTGTATTACATTTTTAAATTTGGAAATTAACCCACTTATTTCGCCCCTCCTCCTCTACTTGATCATCACCCTCCAGGGTTAAGTAAGTTTAGTAATAGGAATCCACTTTACTATTATTATCTTTAATTAAAAACAAGTGACTTTGGAGGCTATGGGGAGTGGTAGACCATTGGGGGTCTCACGATGTTCGCGTCCTCCTTGTTGAGCACTGAGAACTTGGGGTTTGACTTGTGGATCTATGGGTGGAATTTTTTCCACTTTTTTGAGAGACCAACAATCCCTATTTGATTTGAAGGATACAAAGTTGGGGTAGTCACACTACTGGTTTGAAAACATAACAATCGGTCACATATTTTAAGACCCTTTCCTGTCTTGCGCTTTGTTTCGATTTGCTTTTATCTTTCAGACCTACTTTAGTATATCCCTTTGCTTGTTTATTGCAGGAAATCCATTATTTCTTTCATATTTGAAAGTAAAAGTAAAGATTTCATACACGAGTGCACACTTAATCACAACAATAATAAAAAAAAACTAGGTTCATGACCCCAAGCAAAACCTTAAAAGTAACCAAATTTACTTAAAAAACATTTCAGTTTGGGACATAAGTTTCATTCGCAACAAATGTGTGAAGTACTTGGGCTTTTCCCTAAAACTCATTGTGAGGAGTAACACAAGAACCCCAAAGTAACTGGCCAACGAAAGGACCTTCCAAGCAAAACAGGCAACAACCCCCATCGGATTGACTTGATACCACATGTGGGAAAAAAGCCAAAGCACTGTCTTCAGGCAGTCTTGGTGGCCAAGTGACTTATTTTGAGGCAATAGGAAGTCAATTTAAAATGGGGTCCAAAATTCATTACTAGTTACTACAACTAAGCCACCATTGCTCCACCATGATATTCATCTCGACTGAGGGGACACTCCCCTCAATTTGGTTCCCTAGGCTGCCACCATTGAGGCCCTATTCGACAACCTTCCTCACCTTCAGAAGGCCACATTGCCTCTGATTCAGATTCAGATTCCTACCAATTCGAGCCCAATTTTTTTACTGCCCTCTCTATCCCCATGGCTAGCGTACTTCCTGATCCTTTTCAAGGAGGGATAGTAGGCAGAGGACCCACCTCCCACGTCCTTGCCACCCATTGTTACGGTTATCCTTGCCAGTGGTCCCATTACCACTGTGCATGTTGCTGTAGGTGTGCTACCCGCTAGTATCGGCCCCGCACCAGCTATCATAGTTCCTACTGTGCTGCCTTACATATCTTGGAGGCAGTGGCCCTTCCATGATCATTCCATCTATCCATGCTATGGTAAGTCAACCACATATACCCCTAGTCATGCATGGAATTCATACTCCTGCAAACTCCTCCACCATTGCTGGCCCATCTCGTGCCAACCTCGGGTCCAACTTAGCATTTATGGCTCATCTTAACTTGCCAGACTTGGATATATTAACAAATGACCCCATTAGTCACCAACCACATTGGCCTCCCATGCTAACCAAACTCCCATCAGACATCCAAAAGTTTGAGGGAAAGGAGAGTGAGGACCCCCAAAACCACATCATGTCATTCCATCTATGGTGTTCCTCAAACAACATCATGGATGACTCCATCAGACTGAGGCTACTACAACACACACTTACTAGTGCTTTTTCAAAATGGTACATCGAGTTTCCACCTGCCTCTTACCCTGATTTCTGCTCCCTTACATTCATGTTCCTCCATTACTTTCAATTACTCATTCTCTATGATGAGGGAGTGGAGATCCTTCTATCCTACTGTCAAAACACAATTACTCACATCACCGAACACATACATGAATGGAGACGACGCCGTATACTGTGCAAGATCCAACTAGATGACACGATCTTCCTTGACTAGTTTCTAAAAACCTTAATCCCACCTATAGCTAAGGACGTCACCTCTGAGCGGCCCCAAACTGAGGAGGAGGCCATCCTAAAGGCCCAATAGTTTGATCTAATCTATGCATAGTCTAGGTATCTATACACCATCATACCATATGCTCCCTGTGATGGCACCTCCTCCTATGATATGCTGGGGGCATCTCATGTTGCATATGGTATCAGGGGCTCGGTATCACAGCACCCTCAGTACTATGCATCACCCCCTATGATGCCATCACACATAGGAAACACTCATAATGTTGCGCACCCAAAGCATATATCTAATTAATCGTGGATGATGGATCAGTCTTGAGCCACATCTTCCTATGCATATCCTGCACCAAGTCATCCAACCAATGGTCTAACTTGGCCGACACAGTCATATTTAGGGCAAGCAATTGGATGTGTAGCCCATCCTGCTCGCCCAGTTTATTACGCACCACCAGTGTAACAACCTCTAGCTCCAGCCCCATCCCCTCCGGTCTCCACGAGACAAGTTTTTGCTCAGCAGAACCTTCCCAACCAGCTAACCCCCAATAACAAACAAGAGCAGGGTAGGAAACTTGAGCAAGGAACGAAAGTAATAACTAGGCACAAGGAGGCAGCCAACAGCCTAACCCTCCTGTTAACACTCTGTTAAATTTTGGTCATAAGAGATACCCAGGAATTTCAACCTCGTCGAGAAGTGTTAGGAAGGTAGCCTAGTATTCACAGAAGGGGCTGATGGAACACGCAAGATAGCACTCAGCCATTGGACTAAGCCTCAGTGGTGAATGTTGAAAGCAACGAAATAGTCTATGGAACAAAAAAGCAGGGTAAAGAAGAGAGCGTTGGGCACACTGAAAGCATTAAGTGGGACTCATGATCGAAGGCTGAGATTGATCAGTTGGCAGATCAATGGTGTCAAAACATTTCACACGGCGAACATGCTTGACCAAAGCCACTTTTCAAGATTGTGAAATGGTTTAAAGGACGGAGGCATCCAACGGTTGAAAATGGGATCCAAGAAGATCCATGGTTGAAATTGATTTCGCACCCTAGAGTTGCGAGGACACAACAGCAATTGCGGATTGAGAAAAGTGGTATGGGCCATTTTGATCGATGGTACCTATGAGAATGGAGGGAGATCAACAGTTATAGTTCATTTCACAATCTAGAGTAGCACGGAGGGAAATAGAACCTCGCTTCGCAAAGAATGGTGGGGTCCACCCAGATCAACGGTTGTGAAGAAAATAGGTCTCGATCGATGGTTGAGCTGCACGCACGCGAGGTAGGGGAAGATGTAGCATAAAGAACCTCACATGCCTACAGGTCAGATCGCAAAGATTAATATCTACGGTTCAAATCTCCTAGGAAGGGCACGAAGGTTATGTTGTGTGAAAATATATAAAGAGGTCCACATGAAGTTGCAAAGATTTGTCTTTTCCAAAACCTCAAAGTCGTCAAATATCCAACCATAACCATAGCACCAGCATGGACCAGCCAGGAGATTGTGCTGCAGAACAAGGTAGGTCCCTGATACCCTCTCAATGCTATTTGAAAATGGATAGAATAGAAGTGGTAGGGGTGAGAGATGATGTAGAACTTGAGACCATAGGTCGGTCGAAGGGCAAAAGAAAGTCTAGTGGACGAGAATGCTGAGATTTTTGATACCATCCTGGTAGGAGTGACAATGATAATACATGGGAAGTTTTCTCTACGTTGCACGCCCATCCCAACTGTTGCCTCTCTTGGGACTTTGTATAGTTGTCACCTGCTAGATGGAAATATAAGGAACTCTCGTGCTTATTCCCTCCTGCATTCCACATTTCACTGTTAAGCCATTTTATGTAAACCGCAACTAATGTGCTACCTAAGAGTTGGTTAGAGGATATCGTTCTGTTGTAACAAATTTTGATTCCCGGATGTCGGTCTGGGAAATCCCAATGCTATAAATATACCTCCCGAAGAAGGAGAAAACGTTGAAATGAATGTAATTTTTGCTGTGTATGTTTTCGAGAGAATTTTAATAAAAATTGCAGAGCCGAGGTTGACATTTCTTACAGGGATTCATGTGTCATTCGTATTTGCAGTCTGTAGCTTCCTTTCTTACGTGAATTGTTTTTCCAGTTTATCTCTCCCATTTTGTTTTCTTTCATATCTGAAACATAGTGTATAACAGTTTGGAATTCATACTTGCTATGCTCCATATGTTGTTTTAGATATTCACCAAATTTTTCTTCTAAATTTAATACATAATTCATTTTTCAATGCTCTGTGTTGATGGTCTATTCATGTTCTTCTTTTCCACCAGACAATTATAAATCGATTGTGATCGAGTGGCTATCTTTCCCCTGTGTTGGAATTGCTTGCATAAGTTTTGTTTATTTCTATTATATATCTTGACTCCATTGCCCAATGGTTCTGGGTTTTGTTTCAACCAGTTTTACAAACAATTTATAGTTTCACTTGTATATCTAGCATTGTTAACATTTGGTGAGAGATCCCTCTTAGAAGAGCAGAAGGCCATTTCTCTCTTCAAAAGTGGTTCTGTTGTTACTTGGGAGCGAGCCTTCCGCAACCTTTGGTTCAATTCCAGTGCTAACAAACTAGCGCCATTGCTGGGGACGAGTTGAAGATCATCCCTGGGAAGAATGACAAAATCTCAAAGCATAAAGGGTTTTTGTGGGCAAACAGAGATTCTTGCACATGAAAAAGGTTGTATCATTTTCCCTGGCGACTCCATGGAAAGATTCTGGAAGGTGACTCCACTGGGGAGACCGGTGGCCAGAAAGAAAGAGATTTCTGGGGGAAAATAGAAATTTCTGATTTCACAAGAGGGTTGTATGTTTGTCTTGGCGACTCCACACCCACTTCGACCAGTATCACACTAGAGATCTTGGCTTCTAGAAAGGTCCACACTAGAGGTAACCCTAATCCCTAAACTTTGCAAAGTGTGGATAATCCAAAAAGAATACTTAGAAATAGAAATAAAGAGAAAGTGGATTTTCCGTTGTTTCGTACTTCATCATCTCAATATTTGTACAACGTAGCGGAATTCGAATGGGGGATTAGGGATGAAAGACTACTACCCAAATCAAAATCTAAATCCAACCTAAGGAAAGCTGGGGTTAGCCTTAATACTCTGTAATCCTATCAGCTTGATTCTTTGTGGCTGAACCTTGAGACCCCACCAAAAGCTGAAGAGGTAGCCCCTATCTTTCAGAACGCCCAATTCCCTAAATCCTTGTCTGTTCCTAATCAACCTACCTCGATGGCTGCTGCTAGATTTTCCCCATTAGCCCTACCTCCGTTTTTACATGACCTCCCCATGAATTACACCCAAAGAATCGTACTCTATGATGGGGAGGGGAATCTCTCAGCAATATACCATGTGAATAAGTTCGACGACTTCATCGACCTGGAAGAGGTGGATGATGAAGATGTCAAAATGCGGTTGTTCGCTTAGAGTTTGTCTGGGGAAGCCAAGAAGCGGTACAAATATTTTCCACCTAGGTCTATCCGCAGTTTTGTTGGTTTCCAAACCACATTTCTATAAAGGTGGGATGATAAACAAATCCCGTTGCAGGTCTTGTCTCAATACAACAACCTCAAGAAAGGGGGCTTTGAATCGGTCCATGAGTTTTCTAGCAGATTCATGCGGGTCTACAACTCGATAACTGCCGATATCAAACCTTCCCCCGGGGTGGTAAAATTCATTACGCTGATGCCTTTGACAATGATTTTTCTTTTTTATTGAGAGAAATAAAGTCAAACACCCTCCCTACCATGTTCACCGATGCCCTAGAAGTAGAGGCCAATATGATGGCATGTGTAAAAATTAAACCAAGGGCGGAGGTTGACAGAAGGAAAGGAAGAGAGGAGGCACACCCCACTACTTCTACCTCTTCATCCAGTGATATAAAATTTGAGATGATGCTCAAAACTATGGAAAAATTGATGGACAGGCTAACAGTGGAGGCCAAGCCGATGAATTGGGAACAAAATGAACCTCAGATAAGGAATCCTAATTTCAGGAGGCAAGTCCCTCCCTTGCTCCAACCCAACAGACCAAGGGATGTGAGGAATCCAAGAAACTAAGAAGAGCAACCAATCAAGCCTCCTTTCCCTGAAAACTATGTGGCTGCCGAAGATGAAGCCGAGTCCGTCGAAGATTATATCCATCATTTCGGCGACTTGGATTGCGAGATCTACTTGACTGAAGAGGAACATGATATGTTCGCTCAAATAGATGATAAGACCCTGACAGGGGAATTGGAGCAATATCATAAAGGGTATATGCATGCTATAGATGATGTCAGGAAAATAAAGTTAAGAAATAGGGACATCACTATACATAAAGGAGGATTAAACCCAGACCAACCTTCTAGTAGTCAGACCGACCCAGGGAAAGGAGATGAAAAACAAAAGGGGCCGGTAGCACCTATAGAAGTGGAAAAGAGGAGTAGTAATATGAAATAATTGGAGCTCATGCCACCTGCCGAGTTGGGCAAACCCCCCCCCATGTTTAACCTCCAGAATGAACTAGCTAAGCTTAAGGTCTCGATTCCTTTTAATGAATTATTGAGGAATCAAGAATAGAGGGACACTATAACGAAGATGATTGCAAATCAAGGAGAATCTCACCTAGATATCTTGGAACTGACTGAGGACAACCCTACTATTATTCTGGGACCTAAGATTGATAGCATGGACAACGAAGATGAGGAGGTGCCCCCCTTTTACATGAGATTGAATATACATGATATGGTGTTACACAATGCTATGTTGGATTCAGGAGCCTCACATAATCTAATGCCAAAGGGAGTGGTGGAAAGCCTTAGATTGGAGATTACAAGGCCTTAGAAAGACATGTATTCCTTTGATTCTAAGAAGGTGAAATGTTTAGGATTGATCAAATACATGGTGGTATATTTAAACAAGTTGCCATCTAAAATTGTAGTCATGGATGTCATTGTGGCTGACATTCCTCCCAAGTTTGGTATTTTACTGTCAAGGTATTGGACTTCGAAGCTAAAAGGAAACTTACAAATGGAAATGACCTATGCGACAATCCCTGTTCGGAATGAAAGAAAAAGGTTATACATTGAGAAGAGGTTTCCTTACATCATAAGCAGCCAGGCTCAGCTCGACATCCATCATGTTTATGCCGTCGACACAGACTTGGGGTTCTCTATTTTCTTCAATGATATATCTCCTTGCAACTCAAAAATCTTTGTGACATGGAAGGATGAAAATAATAAAAAAGAGACCATCGAGTTGGAAGCTTTGGAAATGAAGTAGAAAGAAGAAGGAATGTGGAAGATGTATTTCAACGGCTCGGTAGCTAAAGTAGGTGCCGGAGCAGGTTTGTATATAATCTCCACCATTGAGGATACCAAAGTTTACTCTTATAAGTTGATTTTTGAATGCTCTAACAATGTAGCAGAGTACGAGGCCTTGTTGCTGGGCCTGCATGCACTATAAGGGTTTAGGAGCGAAAAGGGTCCAAATTTTTGGGGACTCAGAGCTTGTAATAAATCAGGTGAATGACAGCTACCAGACTAGACACCCAAGGATGAGAGCTTACTGGAATGAGGTATGGGATATGTTCAGGAATTTATTCACTGAGCATATAGTCCAAGTGATCCCCAGACATTAGAATACTGTGGCGGACTCTCTAGCGACTATAGCAGGAAAATTCAAAGCCCCTACGGTGGGAAAAAGGAAATATAAAGTAGATATTGTGAATAGACCTTCCATACCAGATAACACTAAATATTGGAAAGTATTCGAAGATGATATGCAGATCAAAATATTTCTGGAATTGTCCAATGAGTTTGTAAACACTCACATAGATGAAGGTGGTGCTGACCCCGAAAATTCCCTAGACGATGAAGAGGAAGGGGAAGAAGCCGTCGGGACGGGAAAATTAAAAGACTCCTTGGGAGGTAGGGATATAGTCTAGTTGAAAAGCAATCATATTCCCAGAGGCTTAATCCCTTTAGAATCTCTTTTTGACTAAAATGATGTAGCCAGAGATCCGAAGGTCGAACTTGCTACGGATGCCGTCGAAGATATAGATATCGGCATTGAAGGTGACCCAAAAATTATAAAATTGTTCGAGAAATTACCTGCTAAAGAAAAACAAGGGTATGTGAACCTGATGAAGAAATACACGGATGTGTTTGCATGGAGTTATGAATATCTCAAAGAGTATGACACTTCCATCATACATCATACTATTCCGATTAAACCCAGAGAAAAACCATTCAGGAAAAAACTCAGGAGGATTAATCCGAAGTTAGTACCCATCATTGAAAAAGAAGTGAAAAGGTTGTTTGATGCAAAGATATTAGTAACTCTAAGGTTTTCAAAATGGGTGGCCAATTTGGTTCCTGTTCGGAAAAAGAATGGGGAGATAAGGCTATGTGTGGATTTCAGGAACTTAAGTAAAGTATCTTTGAAAGATAACTACCCATTGCCGAAGATGGACCAGATCCTGCAGAGGGTGGTAGGATCAGAAAGGATATCCACTATGGATGGCTTTTCCAATTACAATTAGGTGAAGGTATTACCTGAAGATCAAGAAAAAACCACTTTCACCACACCTTGGGGTACATTCATGTACACAAAGATGCCATTTGGGTTGATGAATGATGGAGCAACTTTCCAACGTGCCATGGATATTGCTTTTGAAGAAGAGAAAGAAAAATTTGTGGTGGTATACATGGATGACATTACTGTATACTCCAGGTGGGCTAAAGATCACGTCAGGAATTTGGAAAGAGTTTTCATTAAATGCAGGAAGTATGACATCTCATTAAACCCTAGAAAGTTGAACTTCGATCTAGAAGAAGGAAAGTTGTTGGGGCACATCATTTCGAAGGAAGGTATTAGGATCGATCCAGATAGGGTAAAAGGCATCTTGAGAGTAGAAGAACCAAGGAGTAAGAAAGAAATACAATCTTTCATCGGTCAAGTTAACTTCTTAAGGAGATTCATCCCTAGCTTTGCCGAAATCCTGATGGACATTACATGCATGCTAAGGAAAGATCATGAAATCAAATGGACGGTGGGAGCCAAGAAAACTTTGAGAAGTATAAAATAGGCCATTTTAGAAGCTCCTGTGCTAATCAACCCAGATTTTGAAAATGATTTCTTAGTATTCTCGTATGCTTTAGAACATACTGTAGCGGCAGTGTTGCTACAAAAGAATGATCGGGGTGAAGAACAACCCATAGCTTTCTTTAGTAAAATATTGAGGGATGGAGAATTAAGATATAGTATAATGGAAAAACAAGCCTATGCTTTGGTCAAAGCCTTGAAGGATTTCAGAATCTACCTCCTCCATTCGCACATAATTGCCTATGTACCTTGCAGTGTAGTGAAAAGCATACTTACATAGCCTGACCTGGAAGGAAATAGAGCTAAATGGGTTGCAGTGCTCCTGGAATACAACATAGAAATCAAGCCCATGAAGTTGATCAAAGGGAAAGGGTTGGCTAAGATGATGACGGAATCCCATTGTGACTCCCTACAGCTAAAATTCCTCACCTGTCAGTCTGATTGGGTAGAGGCTGAGGTGCAAGTAAAGCCTGATTTCTCTGCATCTCCTTGGTATGTTGACATTGTTTTCGTATTGCAGAATTTACAACCTCCTGCTGGGCTAAGCAAAACTTGGGCTAGATCTGTAAAACTGAAAGCTACAAAGTTTTGCATCATAGAGCAATACCTTTATTGGAAGGACCCCAAAGGGATACTGCTGAATTGTCTTCTGGAGAACAAAGCTTGACATACAGCAAAGGAATGTCATGAAGGAGATTGTGGAGGACACCATTCTTGGAAAGTTACAGCAAACAAAATTTTGAGGGAAGGATTTTATTGGCCTTAATTGTTTTCAGATGTCTATAAGGAAACAACTAAATTCCACCAATGTCATATTTTTGAAGGAAAAAGGAAAGTGGTGTCTCTTCCCCTCAACCCTATATCTATGAAGCTCCTTTCCAACAATGGGGGTTAGATTTCATCGATGAAATAAATCCAAACTCCTCCGAGTAGCATAAGTGGATTCTGACTGCCACTGATTACTTTACAAAGTGGATCGAGGCCATACCCACCAGGAGGTCTACAAAAGAAGTGATAATGGATTTCTTAGAAAATAATATTTTAGCAAGGTTCGGCTTCCTGAAGCAGATTGTGACAGACAATGCACCTTCATTTAAATCCAGGAAAATGATCAATTTTTGCCACAAATATCATATAAGCTTAAATCACTCTATGAATTATTACCCCCAGGGGAATGGACTGGTAGAATCCTCTAACAAAATCCTCATGAGGATCATTAAGAAGTTGTTGGAGGGTAACAAGAAATCCTGGCACATGAAATTGAAATATGCCTTATGGGTCAACAGAATCAGCACCAAAAGGGCCATCGGTATGTCACCGTTGCAGCTGGTATATGGAGCCGAGGTGATTTTTCCTGCTTCTTTAGGTGTTCCAGTCATGAATTTATTGCGGTATCTATTGGATGAGCCTAATCCCATTCAAAGAAGGATCAATCAGATCATTGAGCTTAATGAAGTAAGGGACAAGGCCTATCATAAAGTCTAGATACACCAGGAAAAGATGAAGAATACCTTTGACAGGAGAATAAAAGAAGACATTTTCCAAGTCGATGACTTGGTGATAAAATGGGATGCCCCGCACGAAGAAAAAGGGAAGCATGGAAAATTTGACCACTTATGGGTAGGCCCGTACCTTATTGCAGCGCATAGAGGAGACACCTTCATTTTACAACATCTAGATGGGTCACAGTATGAAGGAGGCACGATGAATGGGAGGTTCCTAAAACATTACTTGGAGTAAAGGGACTAAGGTCCATGTATCATAGTGTGAATATGTTTTATGTTTTAATTAGTACGGATGGTGAATCAGAAGATTTGAAGCCCGTGGGGAAGGCCCTAAGATCAGAAGAGATAACCATTCTTTAAAAGTATGTTTTCTTTCAGGCAGTAAAATAAAAGGAGGTTTTCAATGGAGTAGGCAACTAATCTATGGGTTCTTTGCTACCTCACTGGAAGGATAACATCCCTCATGGAGCCGGTTGTTAACATTCTGTTAAATTTTGGTCATAAGAGATACCCGAGAATTTAAACCTCATGGAGAAGTGTTGGGAAGGTAGCCTAGTATTCACAGAAGGGGCTGATGGCACACACAAGATAGCACTCAGCCATTGGAATAAGCCTCGGTGGTGAATGTCGAAAGCAGCGAAACGGTCTATGGATCAGAAAAGTAGGGTAAAGAAGAGAGCGTTGGGAACGCTGAAAGCATTAAGTGGGACTGATGATCGAAGGCTGAGATTGATCGGTTAGCAGATCAATGACGTAAAAACATTTTGAACGGCAAACATGCCCAACCAAAGCCACTTTTCAAGATTGCGAAATGGTTTAAAGGACAGAGGCATCCATCGATCGAAAATGGGATCCAAGAAGATCCATAGTTGAAATTGATTTCGCACCCCAGAGTTGTGAGGATGCAGTAGCAATTGTAGATTGCGAAAAGTGGTATGGGCCACTTTGATCATTGGTACCTATGAGAACAGAGGGAGATCGACAGTTATAGTTCATTTCGTAATCTAGAGTAGCACGGAGGGAAACAGAACCTCACTTCATGAAGAATGGTGGGGTCCACCCAAATCAATGGTTGTGAAGAAAATCAGTCTCGATCAACAGTTGAGCTGCACGCACGTGAGGTAGTTGAATATGTAGCATAAAGAACCTCACATACCTATGGGTCAGATTGCAAAGAGTAATATCTACGGTGCAAACCTCCTGGGAAGGGCGCGAAGGTTATGTTGTTTGAAAAGATATAAAGAGGTCCATGTGAAGTTGCAAAGATTTTTCTTTCCAAAACCTCAAAGCTGTTGAATATCCAACCACATCCAGAGTGCCATCACGGACCAACCAAGAGATTGTGTTGTAGAACAAGGTAGGCCCCTGATACCCTCTCAGTGCTATTTGAAAATGGACAGAATAGAAGTGGTAGGGGTGAGAGATGATGTAGAACCTGAGACCATAGGTCGAAGGGTAGAAGAAAGTTTGGTGGATGAGAAAGTTGAGATTTTTGATACCATCTTGGTAGGAGTGGCAATGATAATACGCAAGAAGATTTCTCTATGTTGCACGCCCATCTCAACTATCTCCTCTCTCGGGACTTTGTATAGTTGTCACCCACCAGATGGAAATATAAGGAACTCTTGTGCTTATTCCCTCTTGCATTCCACATTTCATTGTTAAGCCATTTTATGCAAACTGCAGCTAATGTGCCACCTAAGAGTTGGTTAGAGGATGTCCTTCTGTTGTAACAAATTTTGATTCCCAGATGTTGGTCTGGGAAATCCCAATGCTATAAATATACCTCCTGAAGAAGGAGAAAACCTTGAAACGAATGTAATTTTTACTATGTATGTTTTCGAGAGAATTTTAATAAAAATTGCAGAGTCAAGGTCGACGTTTCTTACAGGGATTCATGTGTCATTCGTATTTGCAGTCTGTAGCTTCTTTTCTTATGTGATTTTTTTTTCTAGTTTATCTCACCCATTTTGTTTTCTTTCATATCTGGAACATAGTGTATAACAATTTGGAATTCATAGTTGCTATGCTCCATCTGTGGTTTTAGATATTCACCAAAGTTTTCTTCTAAAGTTAATACAGAATTCATTTTTCAATGCTTTGTGTTGATGGTTTGTTCATGTTCCTCTTTTCCACCAAACAATTATAAATCGACTGTGACTGAGTGGCTATCTTGCCCTTATGTTGGAATCACTTGCATAAGTTTTGTTTATTTCTGTTATATATCTTGACTCCATCGCCCAATGGTTCTGGGTTTTGTTTCAACCAGTTTTACAAAAAATTTATGGTTTCACTTGTATATCTGGCATTGTTAACATTTGGTGAGAGATTCCTCTCAGAAGAGCAGAAGGCCTTTTCTCTCTTCAAAATTGGTTCTGCTGTTACCTGGGAATGAGCCTTCCGCAACCTTTGGTTCAATTCAAGTGCTAAAACCTCCTAAAACCAATGGTGTGAACCCGCCGGCATAGAACCCTCAAAATCCTGAATGACTGGGAAAGAACCCCCAACTACGAACTAATCATCTGTGCACTTTATGTCAAACATATGGTCATTACACACACTGGTGCCCTCATATGGCTCATGCCCACCAAACTCTCCAAAATGAAGCTGAACGCGACACCACTACGGTGGCCCAGGATCAGCCCAATCTAGCACCANGTGCTCCAAAAACCTCTCCCACACCAAGTATTGGTATCAATCACACCCTTGGCCCCACTGGCTCGTGCAACTCCCGCCATAACCCCACCTGCTGAAGTTAGAATCAATCACCTGATGATATTGTCAACTGAAGAAATTAACCTCCAAACTCGACATAACTAGTGTGAATAAACTAGAGGCAATGATGACCCATCTATAGCATACACCTCCAACACTTCCAACATTCCCCTTCACTTACCTATGCCCCCCTTTGATCGGGCATCCAAAGGTCCACAGTTTCTGATACAACGTATCGCAAAAACCATAACTGCGCGAGCTACCTTAAATTATAGGATCGTTGATGACTTGGCCCAATCACCCAAATCCATGTCCACTATAGAAGTGCTCAAAACCTTCCCACCGCAATAGAAAGCACTGTTGTCTGCTCTTCGTGTGGTGGATCCCTCTGAATCCAGATTGATCACTTTCGATTTGGATCAAGGAGAACCCAAAATTCCATCCACCATCGCCTTCCAAATTTCGGTCTCAATTCAGAACTTGGTCATACATCACTATATCATTGATGAAGGGGCAGCTACTTGTGTCATGTCAACCATTTTCTGGTAGAAACTTGGGTCTCCTACCCTCCAACCATCCTCTACCGCACTCCACACCTATGATGGGTGCTCTACTAAGGCCAAGGGAATTCTTTTGAATGTTCCTATTTCTTTAGCCAGTAAAATGGTTTTGATCGACATCAAGGTTATTAATGTGCAAACTGATTATAACCTTCTCCTTGGACGTAGTTACATGTATGCTATGAGAGTTGTGGACTCTACCGTCTTTCGACTCATGATGTTTCCCCATGATGGAAAGATCGTGACAGTTGAAAATTTGACTTACTATGATGCACAGGGGCTAGCCACATTGGAACATGTCATCCCTAACATAGATACAACCATTGACATCATGTCCATCTGTTCCTTGTCTACTGTGGACCCAGGATTGTTCATCAAAACACCCTTGATGACCACTTTCTCGTCTTTATCACCTCCTCCTGCACCAATCGACACAGCTAATTTGTGTACGCTCTCATCCAGCACCATCCTGACCACACCACAAAATCAGCCACAACCCCAAACAATTTCACCTAGGAATTATTGGGGTTCACTCCCCATCCATACGATTCCCTTCCTGTTCCCACCATCCGACATCGTGAGCAAGCCTATAATGGATACTCTCAATTTTCCTAATTTTACGTTGGGGATTCCTGTGTGGTACCTTGAACCACCAACCCCACCTCTGGTGCCTTAGGTTGTGTTGTTTCCTATTCAACCTATAGCAGTACAGTCATGCCCTCCCCCTGGCCCATAAAAAATGTCATCCGTTCCCTAGCCCGCCCCTTCTTTCCCAAAGATGATTAGGGGCAAGTCCACCAAAACGACACCCGAACCTCGACCGACTCCACCTTGCACCTTGTGCGATGTCCATGGTCATGCAACTCAAAACTGCCCAGAGATACCTATCCTACACACACACATAGATGCCATGGATACAACCGACGACACTCCAGTAGTAATCTTCTCAACTCCACCTATAGCCAAGAGCAAGTCTTTGAGGAAAAGCTATGCATACACAAATTTTCGATTGTATGGGAATTATTCCCACCATTTCCTAGAATTGGACGATTATCGATCCCTCCTTAGTGATCTTTGAAAAAACTTTTGTGAATCTGAAATCACTGTCATCAAGGAGATTCACCCTCTAGTTTCCTCCTCAAACAAGACCACCATCTACATGATTTATAGCTCCGCCAGCCCTTTCATCTCTACACCCACAAATGATTCCTATTATCTATCCAACCATTGTTTTAGCAACGATAAGGAGATCCTTGAAGCTTTGTCAGATCCTGAATACCCATGGGATGATATGCACCATCGATCATTTTTAATTCCTGAGGAACCTCTAATATTGTCGAACCAATATTAAGTCGAATCCAAGGACTTCATCCATGGTAAGGTTGATTGGTTCAAAAACCCCATTCCGATTCTTGACGCCTTTGAAGAAAGAAACATGGCCAAAATTTTTCCCACAATCAAAGTAAACATCTCAACTAACCTAGAGGTAGTTGAAGAGATCACACTCGGAGCATCGTGCTCCCTTGAAGAATTTGCTTCCTACAAAGCACTTTTTCAAGAATTCTGTGACATATTTCCTTGGTTTTATACCAAGATTCCTGGGTTGGATCCATCCATTATGGAACACCATATTGACACATGGCCTGATGTGGCACCTGTTCGTCAGAACCAAAGAACAATCACCCTTCAAAGGGTGCCGCGGTCAAAGCTGAGATAGAGAAACTGCGCACAACTAGTTTCATATACCCCATTGCATATACCACATGGGTTTTCAATCCTATTCCTGTCAATAAAAAATAGGGTGCCATCTGCGTATGCATGGATTTCCACGACTAGAATTTGGCATGTCCCAAAGGAAATCTCCCTACTCTGTTTATTGACCAAATCATTAATGCTTGCGCCAGACATGAAGTCTTTTCATTCATGGATGGTTGCTTTGGGTATAACCAAATTTAGAACCAAAAAGAAGACCAATACAAGACTGTCTTCACAACCCCCTAGTGCATGTTTGCATATTGAGTGATGCCATTCAGCCTCAAGAATGCTGGAGCCACTTTTTAGTGCAGTATGAATTTTTTCTTCCATGACATCATCCATATCATCTTGGTCTATTTGGATGAACTTACAACTGGCTCACAAAAGTGTTCACAGCATCTCGACGACTTGCAACAAGTATTCTTACGACGCCGCAAATACAATATCCGCTTGAACCCCCTCAAGTGTGTGTTTTGCGTCCCAGCTGGTTGACTACTCGGGTTTCACAAAGGGATTTCGGTCAACCCTCTTAAAGTTCAAGCCATTCTCAATCTCCCATCACCACGTACTCTGCACCAACCGCAGAGTCTCCAAGGCAAGGCCAATTTCCTTCACCATTTTATTCTGGAATATGTGACAAAATTCCACAGTTTCTTACGATTGCTTCATACCAACATTCCTTTTTTTCTGGGATAAGCATGCCCAAGACGCTTTCGATGCATTAAAATAATCTTTGGCCTTCGCCCCATTGTTATCTGCACCTGACTTCACCAGAGACTTCATTCTCTACATGTCGACGTCCAAAAATTCCATTGCTGGAGTTTTAGTCCAAGAAGATGATGCTCACCAGGATCATGTTATATACTACGTAAGTCAGAAGCTGTACAGTCCCCCATTACATTATTCACATGAAGAGAAGATGGCCCTCACCATTGTTTTTTCTACCCAAAAGCTGTGCCATTGCATCCTTTTCAACCACACAAGGGTAGTGGCCAATTCCAACCCTATGTGGTACCTCTTGAGCCGCTGCCTCCTACAAGGTTGTGCTTCCAAGTGGGTTGTCATTCTTCAGGAGTTCGACTTGGAGTTTGTTGCACCCAAAAGCACTAAGGATTTAGCATTAGCAACACTCATGACAGATCTTCCTCCATTTTCCACATCACCACCGATCCTGGTCTTTCAACCATGTTGAAGTTTGAACAGCAACACTCGTCCTCCTATTACCCTCATGGAAATGGAAAAGTTGAGGCTGTCCATAAAATCATCAAAACCATGCTGCAGAGGATGGTTGGTAACCACAAAACCAACTAGCATCACATTCTCTTTTCAGCTCTCTAGGCCTACTAGATGTCAACCAAAACTGCCTCTAGATTACCCCATTTCATTTGGTCCACGGTGTTGAGTTGGTACTTCCCAACGAGTGCTAAATTCTATCACTCTGTGTTGTCATAAAACTCCTTTTCGATACATCACCACTAGAAGAACTCCTTATTCTACTTGAGGAGACCAATGAGGACTGTCGTGCTACCCTCCAAGCAATTGAAGCAGCTAAAAATTGGTCTAAGTCATAATTTGACTCCCATGTCCACCCTTGCACCTTTAGCGAAGGCGATCTGGTCCTCATTTATGACCAAGCCAACAATAAGCTGGAAAAAGGGAAGTTAGAATCAATGTGGTATGACCCATCACCCACCACTTCCTTGGAAAGGGGTCATATATTCTTGCCAACTCCAATGGTGACCTCTTGAAGAATCCCCACAATTGGCTCTACCTCAAGAGGTTCTATGCCTGATGTCTCTAGCATGAATCAATTGTAGTATACTTTTTCTTTTTGTTGTTTTACATCATTTTTTGACATGAGCCTTACACTTTGTTTCCTTTATTGCTCCAGATGGATCCTACCTCACATCGCTACATTGGATTCGATGATGGAGCAAGTAGATGGCTCCCTAATCTCACCTCGACTGCATGGGTTATCTATTCCCCGTCACATGAGTTGATCCATATCGACAGAATGTGTGTTGGAATTAATACCAAAAATCAGATTGAGTATGATAGTGTCGTTGGTATCTTGGCCACTTCCCTCTAGATGGGTATTTTTCACCTTGATGTCTTCTTAGACTCCCAGCTGCTTGTCTCCAAGTTAAACAACTGCTACCAGGTACGTGATCCTTGCCTCTTTAGAAATTTCCTTTGCACTAAAAAATTGGTTAGATATTTTGAATCCATTACATTCACACATGTTCCCAGAAACCTCAATAGTGTAGCATATCAAATGGCTAATGACATTATAGAGTGGCATATTCATCATCGCATATAGGAAATAAAAAACTGCTTCATGCATCATCATATAAACATGCATACGTATGTAATATACATCATTTAGGAATTTTCATTATAAAAAGACTCAGATAAAAACCATAAAAAGTGCACCGATGTGCATAAAAATATATATATATATGTATCATGTTGTAAATGTTCAATACAAAATGAGAATCTCCACAAGCTTTCTCAGCTGAGTATACATAGCAATACAAAAATCCTAGTGCACCACTGCACTAGGGGAAGCTCCACTAGCTGCTAGTGAGAATTAGAATCCTCCTCTTGGTCCTTTGACTCTGTATCCTCCTCGGTGTTCTACTCATCACTAGAGCTATCATCCTCCTCCTCGGTGTTCTACTCATCACTAGAGCTATCATCATCCTCCATCGGCGTGTCCTTATGGGCCGTTGCTTGAACGTACTCCATTGCAACTGAGATCCTCTTCATCAAGGGGATCCACTCGGGAGGAGTGCAGTAACAAGAAGCAATCAGATCATCATCCAAATGCTACCAGCCATCATCAGTAACACCATCCAACAGATGATCGATGTCATGACAGAGAGACTGCAAGGTACTCCACGGCCCCGGAGCAGGTGGATCCACCCCCTCCACCCTTCCCCTTAGTTGCTTGTAACCCATAGGCGACAGTGGTCCAACATCTGCACACACACACGGTACATCATCAATATCTATCATAAACATAAACTAGATACCACTAATATAGTGTACTATATATGAATATAAACACATAAAACATCATGTATACGTACCATATAGTCCCTAGGCCTGTCTTGGAGGTCGAGGCATCTTTGGATCTCCCTTGTAGTCCATGCCTGCGTATGGGTAGTCCTTGATAAGGACTGGAAGATGCCACCACTACACTAATAGCTCCCCATTAAATAAGCGACCTACTAAGATGCCTCCCTCCTGGACCGGGAATCTCACTCCATATCCGCATCTGAGGCTCATGAGGCCCACCATCCCGCACTACCAAGTGTGGTCGAAGGGTCGAGAGTCTCTCAAAGAAAAAGGAACATACAAATGAGGGAAAACAAAAGTCTCCTTCTATAGTCCTAGCATAGTTCAGCGCACGTCGAACCATGGTTAGATACATCTCGGCCCACCCATAGTAGGTTCCCACCATCACGCACTCCACAATCTGGAGCTGCCCCCCATAGATCTTGTGGGTCCAAGATGACCCCAAGATTCGCAGCACCATTGCTGCAACTACCTGAGTCGAGAGACTCTCAATATCGCACATGAATATGTATGATTCATGCATAGGAGCAGAGGCATAGCAGTGCCTCTCATAGAGGTCATTCAGGGTCTCCCTGTGTGAGAGCTTCGGCGTTGTGTCATCGATCACTCCCAGCATCGAGAGCCCAGTCAAAATGTAAACATCCTGGAGTGTGTTCTCCAGCCGCTGCCCCTAGATAATGAAGCACTCTGTGTTAGTATCCCAAAAACTTACCACTATCATAGGTAGCATTTTCATCATCCGCATTAGTGGAACCTGCAAGTATTTCAAAAACCCACTTCGAGCGAGCGTATCCCTCACTCCCATGTTCTGCATGGCCTACCCGCGTAAGGTCCCAACATCCCACTCTCTCCAAATAGGTTGGGCCATCCTACACAACAACCAAATCCCTATCAGACACAACCTCACAGACTAGGGATGAAGTCACGGCCTTTTATCCAAACCAAGTGACCCAAGTCATGGTTTGTGGCTAAACAGGAGTGAGCCAGTTGCACCTTTTGGATGATTAGGTGCGACCCAAGTCGCTCCTTTGTCTTCGATAGGCCCAACTGGGTCATGACTATTTGGTCATTAAGTGCAACCCATGTCACATATTTTCCCTTGAAAAGCATGACCCAGCTCTAACGAACCCTTTCATCTTGGCTTGGGCACCTGGATGAGCTAAAAACCAAAATAAACAAGTGAAAAGGATTATTTTGATGAGTCCTCTTACCTGCAAGTGACGAATCTAAAAACCACTAGTCAGAATGAAAGAAATCAACAAAAGAGCTCTAGGCTCCTCAACTCCCACTTAGAAATGAACAGTAACAATGACACATGTCATGTGCCCCCCCTGTTTATAGGCCTCATTGGGTTTATTTTTCTTTTGCACACCACAAAGTCATCCGAAGTCCGTTTGAGACGTCGTTCATGCCACTGGGTTCATTTTTCCGCCCTCTAACTGATGACGAGATCCTTGTCTCATGTTTTCACGACGTGTTTCTGGGCCATTCCCATAATCCACCTCAATTTGTGTGCCATCATGTGAATTTTCCCTTATACACATTCATGAGCCACTCGCTCCATTCATACTTCATAGTCAACCATTTTTTACCACCATTCATAGTCCCGTAAGGGCGCCCCATTAGTGTTCTTTGTTTTATGCCCATCAGCCATGTTTAACACATCACCTCTTTCCATGTATTGAAAAATTCTCACTTGTTTGATTGACCATTATGGAGTTTCTGTTAAGCTCTTTTTTGACTCTTAAAAGAATGAAAAGATCGCCGAGCATGCTTGATTCATTTCATGCTTGTTAAAGTATTTGAAAGAGCATCTATGTAACCTCATTTACCTCCTTTTTTGGATTGTGCAATGTGTAGACTATCATAAGAAAATGAGCACCTTGGCACACTCAGGTCAGGAACGTTTGCCTTCGCATCCTTTTATGCTTTCTTGGGAACTGGGACCAAAATTTATGAAAATGCTCATCATGGGTTGTATTTAATATTTTTTCTAGCATTCTCATCAAGAAAAGATTTTCAAGCAAACTTGGTTTCATTCATGCTTGTCAAAGTGTTTGAATGATCGTCCTGTCAGTGTAAGTTTAACCTTTTCTATCCTGATTGGACTAGAAACGGTAAATAAGTATTCCTTCACTAGAGGTTGGGAGAGCTCTCCTACATAGAATTTCATATTTTTTCGGACTCAGGATACTACATAAGAAAAAGAGACCACACTGGAGTCTCCTTCCTATTTTCATACTCTCAAACAATGAAGACACCATCGAGCATTGACTTTCTTGGGCTTGCTAAAAATACACGATATTGTATCATAACAGTGTCTTTCGATGCCACCCTATATTACAGTTTGGCATCTTCCCCCAATTGGGTTACCTTTGTTCAGAGTATTCTATGATGAGTCTTCCTTGGATCCCTTAAGTATTCATATTTCGATTACCTTCCTCAACATTTCCCATTTGTATTTACATTCCCGGTATTATAGCTATGATTCCTATCCCATTAGTCAGTTTCATTTGCTTCCAGGTGAGCCTTGCCATCGTACTCTGAACAAAGGAAGTTTGAGTCCCCTATACTCCCCTACCCCTGTTCCCCCAATCAGTGTGTCAATCCCTAGATTGTCCCACACCTTTGGTTATCCCCCTCGCACTTCCATTCAAGGACACATCATTTCCTTGATCAATTGCAGATCTCCCTCTGTCGACGACAACACATCTATTCCATAGGATAGACCTAGAGGTCCCCGTATCCTAGTTTCATCCACCTCATTGATGAGTTCCTTGGACCACTTGAGAGGATTCATTAGTTCCTCTTAGGATGGTTGTGTCTCACGTGCTTGACTTGAGCTACATCATCACACCATTGAGATTTGTACGGGGTATTGGTCTGTGCATTGTTTGATTGAAGACCTCGATTGTCACATGACTCTAGCATATTGGTGAGTCTACTATGGGACCCAGACAAGTTCATGTCCCTTGTGATTTCCAGGTTTCATTGGAAACAGTGTTTAGAAGCTCCACAATAGTGCTTCTATGTAGCTCTAGTATTGATGCAACATACTGTACCACATAGATTCTGACTCCCTGTCATGGAATCCCTCTTGCTATGTACACTTACAGGTTCAACAGAGCATCAGTTATGAAGATATTGCATTCCAAGATAATGCCATTGTTCCTATCTATCAAGTTCTTCATATCAGCAGAACATTCAGCCTCTCATTGAGGCCACCATTATGTAAAAACAGTTGTATCTATATTGATCGACTCCCATATTTTTGAGCCTTGATCTCATTATTTATTCTTTTGACATTGTTACGAGCATGGGTAAGCCCGCCTCATCCATATACATGTCACACATTCTTTGTATCTCACCAATTGTTGGGAACCAATATTAATACAAAAACCAAAAGCCACCGTGGTTCAAATGAGGAAGCACCATTTCTTCATAGGTCTCTCCACTCTCCCCATGATCCTATGGTGTATGTTGTCCATATGATGAGCTCCTGCCCTCACACATCAGGGGGCAATCTGTTAATGAATTTTTTTTCTCACCTAGCTCTATATGGTCTAAAACCACATACATAGATCATTTCCCTACCATTTTCCATCACCTATGACCTCCACAACTATGGTTTATCTTCATTCTCTGTCAAAAAAAGCCAAAAAACCCATAAAAGGGCCAAAAAGATCACAAAAGGGGCTAAAAAAACCCTAAAAAGAGATACACACAAAAGGGCTTAAAAAACCCACAAAAAGGCTTAAAACCCTAAATAGGGTCCAAAACCATAAAAGAGAGAAAAGGACAAGAAAAAACTATAAAATAGTGTGGAGGTCTCCATCACAAGATTCACTTATTCCTTCTTCCATTTTTCTGTTCGTGAGTACGGTGAGAAACCATTATTCTCATAGTACTCACATCATTTTTCTAATCATTCCATAGCCCCACCATCTTCCATCCGGTATGTAGAGGCATCCTCCGTTCTACCCAGCTTGTGGAGAGGCGACCCATTTCCAAGCTTTGGCCAGGGTGGCCCATTTTCAAGAAATCATGAAGGTATAATTGTCATATTGTTTGTTTATTTAGTTTAATCGTAGTTGTTTAGATTTTGTGTTACTAATATTCTTGTTTGCTGTAGCTCTTCCATCACGAAATCTATCCTTCTATCCTATAGATGGAAGGGAGGTGCTTTAGCATGTAGCTAGGGTGAAAACTATGCTACACATGCTGTATCCTACACTTTGGGCATACCAGACTAATGTCAAGATTGCTACAGGCTTCTCGCCCTTCCATCACGTTCACAAGGTGGAAGCAGTCTCACGAGTTGAATGTGAAATACCGTCTCTTAAAATAGATATTCATGTGCTTCCTCACACTACTGAGCTCGAAGAACATTTGCTTCATTTAGAACATCTAGTTGAGTAGCGCAGAGATGCGCTGATGGAAAACAAAGCTCACAAAAATAGGGTGAAAAACCAGTATGCAAATATGTCAAACCTACGTTTTTTTCCGAGGGAGAACTTGTTTTGCTCTGGGATCAAGAAAAGGAACCACTGGGGGCAGAAAAATTCAAATCTATGTGGTTAGGTCCTTATGTAGTGTCAAAAGTTTTAAACAAAGGATCTTATGAATTTACTAACTATGATGGTAACAAGTTGCCTAAGCCCCGGAATGGGCTCTACCTGAAAAAGTACTATGCCTGGGCATAATTATTGTTCTGGTATTTTTATTGTATGTATTTTTTATGTAAAATAGGTCACTAGATGGTTAGTATTTCTTATATAGTCTGTTTGTTGTTTCAGATTTTATTCCAAATCATTCATAGGTTTTACTAATGGCACTAGTCGCCACACATGTAATTTGGCTTCAACCACCTGGGTTATCTTTTCACCCATAGGACAACTGGTTTCCTATGGTGGTGCGTTTTTAGGTCCTACAACTAATAACATGGCTGAATACAGTGTCATCATTGAGTTGTTATGCGGTGCTACATTACATGGCATTACCCATGTGGAGGTCATACTTGACTCTCAGCTCGTAGTTTCCCAACTCAATGGTGATTATCAAGTGCGAAACCCTAACTTACTACATCAGTTTTTATGTGTCCATAGATATAGCGAGTTTTTGATCCATAGATGCTGTCATAAGTGTATCAATATACAAAAAATGGGATCAAAATCCATATATGCCTAATTCTAGGCCTACTCCTTAGCCTCCTGTTGAGGCTTGGAAAATTGTAGGTAACAACAGTTAGGGATTCTCCCCAGTAAACGTTCCCAACTAGCCTGCTACTGTTTGGTATGGGGAATCTGTCCGGTTTACAGTCCGGCTACCGAAGGTCAAGTAACAAAATAAAAGGTTTTATCGGTTACGACCTGGTCCACCATGTATATTTTTATTTTTTTGAATTTAAGTATGATGTGCAAGTACCTATGTAAAAATGCAGATTTATAGTGATAATGAGGAGCGTCACAATTTGATGCTTACCTCTCATATTAACTCTCTCGCATCTAAATCACACACAACAAGAAACTAAAAATAACTATCTAACCTATCCCTAGGGAGAAAAATTATCAGTTATCAATGAGTAATGTATTTCTGTGCATGCATTAAGAAAAATCACAGATAGCTGTTACTTATTTCAGAACACATGAACATTAATATATATATGAACAACAAGATAGCTTATTGTTTATGAGAACCTTCATTACTCACAGTGGAAATTTCACAGAATAGACTAGAGTGCATTCATAACATGAACATAGGTTCAAAGAGTTAGAACGATCTCAAAGTTAATGGACATAAGCTGAAAATGAAATAGTTCACATTCAACTGATCCATAGCAAAGCATTTGAAACATTCCACCAAGCTTTCTCCAACAGGAAACTTGTAATTCTTTATTGCAAAAGGAAATAGTTCTTCTTACAACATCACCTCACAAATCTATCTGGGAAAAATTCCCTTCTCTATGTAAGCTCTCCTATATTTATACAAAAAGAAAAATCTTTGGGTTGGCCCCAAATGACTTTTGGGCTTCCCTAACGTTTCAATCCCAAAATTTTGTCTTGCAGTGAGTGCTCATAATTTTATACAATATATTACATTTAAAAAATAAAATAATAGAACACGTCATGAAGAGGGGCCTGCTTGGTCATTAATGAAATTTTCCCATGCTTGGGCCTCTGCCACTATCGATTCTACTCAATAATCCGTTGGTATTTTTCAGATACTGTTGATCTTAGACCCTCACTTTCTTCTTCTCTTTTCTTCATCTCTGCTTCTTCCTTTTTCTTTCTCCTGTTCCATTCTTCAGCCAACTCTCTTCTACTTTGTCTTTTAGATATGTCTTCTTTGCAGCAGCAATCACCCTTTCCTAAACATAAAAAAAAACTATATCAGTCTATTTACCTCCTCCATATTCATTCTATAAAATAAAGTATATAGAGTATTAATGCATGAAAGGAAAGCATGATAAGGCAAAGAAAATCTTGCAAGCTGGGTCTGAAAATACTCTAAGTCCGTTTGCAGTTAAAAACAAAACCCTAATAGAAAAAAATCATTATTAATCTGGACTGCATTCAAGATCATCTAACTTTTCAATAAAACATGAACCACACTATCAATAAGACTAATCATCAAATGTGAGACCTTGTATTGTGTTCTCATCGCGAAATCCCCAAATCGATAAAAAATCAAAAACCTTTGTCACCCATGAAATAGAGTAAAAGCACACTAAATCGGTAGGAAAACCCTATCGGCAGGAAAAACACTATCAACGGATAGAATCACTAGACTTCGAGTGGATAGTGCACTAGACAGTCTCAACAGTTGGCCACAAACAGACTAAGGATCCTGCGAAAAAATAAAACGTCGGTGAAATAAAGTACTAAACGCCACCGTAATCATGCATCAAAGATTGGAACCACTACCCACTAAACACATCGGCATCGGTGAGAGGAATGACTATATGTTGGATGGTTAGTTCACTAAGCAGCCACAATGGTGGAAGACATACAGACTAAGGTTTCCATGGTCAAATAAAAACTGTCGACGTCGGAAACTCTGAGCACTATGCGTTGGCGATTTAAACTTCAACACTTCCGTAGTGTCGGCACTCCTGAATACTAAAAAACGCCGATAGTTAAGCATCAGAGATCAAAACCACTAATGCATCGACAGGATCGTTCAATAGAAAGCTGCAACGGCGGGTGACTGAAAGACTATAGGTTCCATGACAAAAAAAAACTTCGGTGATCAGAGGATCTAATGCTACGGTTGGACAGTTCCATTGGCAGCTGAAAAAATGGGCCACAAACCAACTGCAAACCCTGTGATAACATAACCATCGGTGATCGGAGACTCTAAGTGCTATGGACTGACGACTTTAAAACTAAGCATCTCCATAGTGTCGGCGATATAAAGCACTAAACACCACCGTATCGAAAATCGAAACCACTATTTAATACTGCTTCAGAACTTGAAAACACTAATCATCGGCAAGATAGTCTGATTGATAGCCACAACGGTGAAGAACAAACTAACTGCAGGTTCCATGAATCAGAAAACCATCAGCGATCGGGTGCTTTAACAACTATGTATCGGTAGCTCAAGACACAAAATAATCTGTAGTATTGGCAAGAGAAACGACAAGGCCTCCAAAACCACGACATCGTAAAACACTCAAACTCCGACCTCTA
Source organism: Pseudotsuga menziesii (assembly GCA_001517045.1). Lineage (NCBI taxonomy): Eukaryota > Viridiplantae > Streptophyta > Pinopsida > Pinales > Pinaceae > Pseudotsuga > Pseudotsuga menziesii. The sequence continues at coordinate 298,171 of LPNX010018620.1, read as the reverse complement.
GTCAAAAAATATTCCGATAATGAAAATAAAAACACAGTCATCAAAAAATAAAAAAGGTTTGAACAATAAAGGCCATGGAATCGACGAGGATAAAAACTGTCCATTGGCAGCATAGAGGACTAATGCCCCGATTCCTTCATCGATTTACCTCCTACAGTGATAAAAAAACCAACTCATTGAAAAATTAAAACGTTAAGTGCTCAAAAGACTTTCAGTTGGGCAGTGTTAAAATTATTTTGTTTAACCTCCGAAACAACGGCGGCATAGAGAACTAAAGCCCTGAAACAATCTTCAATAAACTTTCGATAATGATAAAACAAAATCATCGGGAGAGCAATTGTTAAGCTTTGAAAATAAACAAACTCCACAGTCTTCAAAAAATCAAAGTTTATAGCAGAGGAGTGACAAATTTTAGGAAGCCAAACAATCCCAAGCAAGATAAAATAAAAAAAGGAGGGTCCTAAATTTTAAAATTTGGGAAAAAGGTTGCAGCTGCAACAATTGGTGACTACCTAGTGAACACAGATCTCTGGACAACTTCTTCTTTGAGCAACAGACTGTTTTGACAATAAATACTAACATGCTGAATTCTTCTAGATGTCTGGATTTCCCAAATGACAGATGTATGTACTTTAATCATTGATGATAGTCCAATTTAGGGATAATGAGAACCAAGATTTCAAAGTCTAGATAACTCTTTTGATGACAAGAATATGAGTTTCATTTTTACCTCTGTCTTTGGGTAGCTCCTAGCTTGGACACCACATGATTGTAACATATGGTAAACATAAATATTTGTTTGTTCCTCATTCCCATGCCATTTTGCACTTTTGTGCTTTTGTACATTTTGTTCTTTCTGAGTCCTTCTGCATGCCTTCTTTCTAAATTTTTATTCAGGCTCCTCTATCCATAGTGTCCTTTTGTGTGAGAGATGTATTGATTTTTTCAGCTCACAGATGGAGAAGAACTTTGGCAATCTTGTACTCATATGGTTCAACACTTTGTTTTGATACATATTTCTTTCTTAGGAGATTTTGACTCTTATTTGCCTTTTGGATTGCAATTTTTGGCATGGGATCTTTTAAATATAATATACTTTTTACCTTGCTTCATCTCCATGGGTCTTTTGCTGTCACCCCCTAAGACATCTTTGAATGTGAGATGGATGGAACCTCGAAATAGTATTCTAGACCTTTTGACCCTAATTTATTTTACAAGGATTAAGTAGGACTTCAATGTGTTCATATCCATTTAGGAAAATTGCTGAACTAGAAGAAGTTCTTTCATATAAATCAATAGTACACAGTCTTATAATCAAGGATTTTAGTTAATCCAAAATTTTGATGCTCTCCATGCAACCAAAAGTTTGCTTCTTTATTAAAATCAATCACACCCTAAATATAACAAACAAAAATAAACAAATCAAAACAAAACCAAGCAATCAGTTTATTTATGTACAAGATAATCAAGAAATAAAAATCAAGAAAAATAAAGTTTGAGAACTAAACCACTAACTGGTTAGTTCTCTACCCACCCCTGTAAATCTGGCGACTTGTAAGTTGAGGGGATAGGCTTGATTACAAATTGAAAAAGGCCTACCCATTATCTAATTTTACTGATCTTGAATTAAAAACTACATCTAAAACTAAATCTACTATTTTACAGTCAATCTCATCATCCCGTGAAAATCAAAGGAGATCGGGCTAGGTGTCTGGTGTACTGCTGGCTTCTTTAGCTTGGTAATTTCCTAGTTCTAGTTCAATAAAGTAATTTCCCAATACAGAATTCACTGGTTCATTTTTTTCCTCCAATTGAGTAACATTGTGCTTCATCTGAGGCTCTCTTAATACTTTTATCTGATTGGGACTTCCCTTATGAGGCAACCATAGATGTGACCAATCTGATGCAAAATATCCATCTAGCCTTGCTGACCAATCTTGACTCAAAACAAGTCCATAAGCATCAGGTATGTCTGCTACTACAATATCGATGTACTGACATACCTTTTCATTTGCATATGAGTGAATCAGAACATCTTCCATTTCCTCGATTACTTTCACAGCTGTCCTGTCTAACTGAATAACCTACCAGGTAGATGGTTTAGGTTGTCCATTTATCTTTTTGCAGACTGAAAGTGGCACAACATTGACTGATGCCCCTGAGTATACTAAATAGTTGTGCACATTATGGTTGAAAATATCAAAAGTTAGGAGAAATGGTGGGGTTTTATACTTAGACTTACCTCCCACACTTGCTTCACCAATTTCTTCTTCTTCAGGTTGGTTGTCAGTGGGAAGCTCTTCCTCTAGTAGTTCAAGTGATTTTAACAATTTTTCTTTTTTCTTAGGCACATTACACATTTCAAATAGTGAGATATTTGCCTTAGCTTTTTTAATATCTTCCACAATATCATACCCCATCTCATGTTCTTCGAGATTCTTTTTTACATTATCAATATTCTCTTCAACAGGCTTAACATACATGTTAATTTTCTTCGGATCTTGACTTGTAATGGTAAATTTAGGTATTTTATCATCTGTGGTGTTCTTTTGTAATTTCTTCATGTTTTCTTGAAGTCTCTTAATTTTTGGAAGTATTGACTTGTCTTCTTTTACCAAACCTCGACTTCTTGTTGTCACATTGGTTTCTAATATCTCCTCTCATTTCATAGAACCTTCTTCCAATGTATCAAACATTGAGACACAATCCCATAAAACTAAAGAATCTTCCTCTTGTTTTTCTGTGGATTGATTTTTTTCTTCCTCCTCATCAGTTTCTATTAGTTTGGAGTCCAATAACTGATTCATTACCAATGTCATAGAATTTATCCATTGGGGGAAATTCTTCTCAGAATGAGGTTGCTGATGAAAGGTGCACAAATTATCCATACCTACCTCAGTTAAATTCATTGATGCAGGACTGTGTGGAGGAGGTTTAGGTTGATTGTTGTCCTCCCTCCTTTTATAGTAAGGTTTATAAGATTTCTAAACTTCCTTTTCTTTTTCCAAATCTATTACTCTGTTGGATAGCTTCTGCATCATCTTCACCATCCCTTCAAAATCCTGTGACCGCTCATCATTAGGCTTAGTCGGTAATAAAGGTTTCTTACCAAAAGTTTTTTCTTCCGACTGCACAGGATAATCTTCTATTCTCTCCTTCTCAGCCTCTACCCTCTCAGCTTCTTCATAAGTTTATGATAATGTAGGTTTGACTGACATCTTGGAAAACATGGCCAAGTCAAGCCCTAGAGCTAAAGTATAGTATTCAATCAGAACTTTATCAGATGGTTTATCAGCTGCATATTTTTTTTTTAGATAAGCAGCAAATCTTTGAGTGAAATTATGCACTTTTTCCTTTCTTTCTTTCTTTAAAGTGCATAACCCTTTCATTAAAGCTGCATGAGTTTTATGGACTGCATATTTAATTCTAAATACTCTCTCAAATGTGTCCCAGTCTGTGATTGAATTTTCAGGAAGAGAAAAATACCATGAGGTTGCTGCTCCTTTCAGGGTGTGTGGAAACAATCTACAGACCACATCTTCATGCTCCCCAGCCCGTAGTCCTTCTATAGCCAAGTAAAAACTTTGCAATTGATCATCTACCAGAATTTTTTCACTTGGGTCAAACTTAGGCAACATTTTTTCAAAAGCTTGAGGAAAATCATGCAAGGGAGGTGTTAGGTTTAATGGTGACCTAGCCCTCCAAGCAGGTGGTGGATTTGGTGGTTGATTTGCGTTTACATTAGCCATGATTTTGAGTGGACAATGAGGTGGTGACTGAAAAAGGGTATGAACAGGTGAACAATAAGGTGTATCTGGGTCCAATTGATTCAGAGGTTGGACAAATTCCTGTAAGGCTGCTTCTACCAGTTCTTCAAAATATTCTACCAACACTGCGTCTTCTAATTTAGGGTGATCCCTTTTTTGATATTCTCTTCTGGGTAAGATAGGAATAATTGGTAGTCCTACGAGCTTCTTCGCATATGCCCTAGTAATTATTCTCAAATCATCAACTACTTCATTATCGATAGAATACAAATGCTCTTTACCCTTCTCTTCAGAAGTTGGATTGGGAAACAAACTGCTTTTAGAACTATCACCAGTGGAGTAATTTTGAGAAAATTGGTTTCCTCAGCCAGCCATGCATTGGCGGCCCTCCTTCTAATGCCAAAAATTGTTGAGGCCTGGAAAATCACAGGTAAAAACAACTAGGGATTCTCCCCAATAAACGTTCCCTTCTAGCCCACTACTGTTTGGTATGGGGAATCCGTCCGGTTTATGGTCCGGCTACTATAGGTCAAGTAACAAAATAAAAGGTTTTACCGGTTACGGGCCGGTCCACCGTGTATATTTTTTAGTTTTTTGAATTTAAGTATGATGTGCAAGTGCCTATCTAAAAATGTAGATTGATAGAGATAACGAGGAGTGTCACAATGTGATGCACAGGTTCTTACCTCTCATATTAACTCTCTCGCATCTAAATCACACACAACAAGAAAATAAAACTAACTATCTAACCTATCCCTAGGGAGAAAAATTATCAGTTATCAATGAGTAATGTATTTTTGCGCATGCATTAAGAAAAATCATAGATAGCTGTTACTTATTTCAGAACACATGAACATTAATATATATATGAACAACAAGATAGCTTATTGTTTATGAGAACCTTCATTACTCACAGTGGAAATTTCACAGAATAGACTAGAGTGCATTCATAACATGAACATAGGTTCAAAGAGTTAGAACGATCTCACAGTTAATGGACATAAGCTGAAAACGAAATAGTTCACATTCAAATGATCCATAGAAAAGCATTTGAAACATTCCACCAAGCTTTCTCTAGCAGAAAACTTGTAATTCTTTATTGCAAAAGGAAATAGTTCTTCTTACAACATCACCTCACAAATCTATCTGGGAAAAATTCCCTTCTCTATCTAAGCTCTCCTATATTTATACAAAAAAGAAAAACCTTTGGGCTACCCCCAAATGAATTTTCGGCTTCCCTAACATTCCAATCCCAAAATTTTGTCTTGTAGTGAGTGCTCATAATATTATACAATATATTACATTTAAAACAAAAAATAATAGAACACGTCATGAAGAGGGGCCCACTTGGTCATTAATGAACTTTTTCCATGCCTGGGCCTCTGCCATTGTCGATTCTGCTCAATAATCCGTTGGTATTTTTTAGATCATGTTGATCTTAGACCCTCACTTTCTTCTTCTCTTTTCTTCATCTCTGCTTCTTCCTTTTTCTTTCTCCTGTTCCATTCTTCGGCCAACTCTCTTCTACTTTGTCTTTTAGATATGTCTTCTTTGCAGTAGAAATCACCCTGTCCTAAACATAACAAAAAACTGTATCAGTCTATTTACCTCCTCCATATGCATTCTGTAAAATAAAGTATACACAGTATTAATGCATGAAAGGAAATCATGATAAGACAAAGAAAATCCTGCAAGCTGGGTCTGAAAATCCTCTAAGTCCGTATGCAATTAAAAACACAACCCTAATAGAAAAACTCATTATTAATCTGGACTGCATTCAAGATCATCTAACTTTTCAATAAAACATGAACCACACTATCAATAAGACTAATCATCAAATGTGAGATCCTGTATTGCGTTCTCATCACGAAATCCCCGAATCGATAAAAAATCAAAAGCCTCCATTGCCCATGAAATAGGGTAAAAGCACACCAAATCGGCAAGAAAACCCTATCGACAGAAAAAACACTATCGCTGGATTGAATCACTGGACGTTGGGTGGATAGTGCACTAGACAGCCGCAACAGTGGGCCACAAACAAACTAAGGACCGCATGACAAAATAAAACATCGGTGAAATAAAGCACTAAACGCCGCCATAGTCATGCAGCGGAGATCAGAACCACTACCCACTAAACACATCGACATCGGTGAGAGGAAGGACTATATGTCAGATGGTTAGTTCACCAAGTAGGCACAACAGTGGAAGACATATAGACTAAGGGTTCCATGGTCAAATAAAAACTATCGACATCAAAAAATCTAATCACTATGCATGAACGATTTAAACTTCAACACTTCCACAGTGTCGGCACTCCTGAACACTAAAAACCGTCGATAGTTAAGTGTCAAAGATCGAAACCACTAATGCATCAGCAGGGTAGTTCACTAGAAAGCTGCAACGGCAGGTGAATGAAAGACTACGGATTTCGTGACAAAAAAAAACTTTGGCGATCGAAAGCTCTAAGGCTACGGTTGGATAGTTCTATTGACAGCCGAAACGACGGGCCACAAACCAACTGCTGACCCCGTGATAACATAACCATCGACGATCGAAGACTCTATGCACTATAGATCGAAAGCTTTAAAACTAAGCATCTCCAAAGTGTCAGCAATATAAAGCACTAAACATCGCCGTATCGAAAATTGGAACCACTATTAAATACTATGTCGGAACTTGAAAACACTAATCATCGGTGAGATAGTCTGATCAACAGCCGAAACGATGAAGAACAAACTAACTACGGGTTCCACGAATCACAAAACCATCAGCGATCAGGAGATTTAACAACTATGTATTGGCAGCTCAAGACACAAAATACTTCATAGTTTCGGCATGAAAAACAACAAGGCCTCCAAAACGACGGCGTCGTAGAAGACTCAAATTCTGATCGCTAGTCAAAAAATATTCCGATAATGAAAGAAAAAACATAGTCATCGAAAAATAAAAAAAGGTTTGAACAATAAAGGCCATGGAATCGGCGAGGATAAAAACTGTCCATCGGCGGCATAGAGGACTAATGCCCTGATTCCTTCATCGATTTACCTCCGACAGTGATAAAAAAACCAAGTCATTGAAAAATTAAAACGTTGAGTGCTCAAAAGACTTTCGGCTGGCTAGTGGTAAAATTAGTTCATTTAACCTCCGAAATAGTGGTGGAATAGAGAACTAAAGCCCCGACTTAATATTCAATAACATTTTGATAGTGATAAAACAAAATCATCGGGAGAGCAAATGTTAAGATTTGAAAATAAACAAACTCCACAGTCTTCAAAAAATCAAATTTTATAGCAGAGGAATAACAAATTTCAGGAAACCAAACAATCCTAGGCAAGATAAAATAAAAAAAGGAGGGTCCCAAATTTTAAAATTTAGGAAAAAGGTTGCAGCTGCAACACCTCCTTAGCAGCGGTTGCCTTTATAGCCTCCTTGTAATGAAGAACGACCCTAGCCACCCTTCTAAGAAGGTGTAGGTAGGTCGATGGAACCCCAACAACATACTCCTGCATGATCATAGGGATCCAATCCATCCATAGTGTAGGGACATTTTGGGTAATCCTGGCCAGCTTCCCCTCAATGACACACATAAAACTATCATCCCCACCGTGTACAGGCCGCATGAATGTCTTGGGATTCCCATCAAGGTGCACTAGTCCAACATCTACATATAAAAACATAAATAAGGGTCAAGCTCTTATATATATGTATATATAATTTTATTAATAAAAAGTCATAAAAATAAAAATAAAAACTTACTTATCTCTCCCCATGCCTCCCCTTGAGGGAGGACAAATTCAGGGTCTCCTTGGAAATCTAGTCTGACATATGGAAACTACTCGAGAGAAGGCACCTGTCTTTCCCACTAGGTATAGAAATCGTCATCATAACCACTTTGGACCCCGTCTTTTCCACATTGACAAAGAAATATGTCTCCCCATCTCGTAATTCTAGGTTGGTGGGGTGAGAACGGTGGTAATGGTACTGCAAAGCTGAGGGCAGGAACCCTCTTGAAGAAGAACGCTATCAAGATGCTATCATAGCCAAAGTTATTTCTTAGGCCCCTCTTGCAGTTAGAAAGTTATTTTTTCATTATCAGGATCATCCCCAAACACCAGTCAAATAGCATGGCCCGCATACATTCCACTGTAACTCGCATGTGAGTCTGTGTGGCCAAGTGTAATGCAGAAGAACAAGCAATCCTAGCTATCATGCTTACCATCACTTTCATTGGAAAGCTAGTTATCAGCAATATTGGGACACATGTCCCCAATTTCTATGTACTAGGTAGGAATTAAGTATTAATGTAATCTTGCATGCTCATAGGGTCACCACCCCTGCCAGTTCCCTCAAGGTTTATAGGTATGCGTTTGCAAGAAAGTCCTATAATGAAATAAATATCTTCTATTGTAAGCTCCAACACCTATCCTTGGAGGTAAAAAAGTCCAAGCTCATGGTCCTCGTAGTCTACTAAAGTCTCCAACAGACGGACATGTGCTCTTATATTGGACGTACAAAATAATTTTAGCAAGCTAGTTTGTTGTAATGCTTGCAAGGTTGGGTCATCTCGCATTGCTTCCTAGTCCATGTCTTCATGTTCCCTCTCTCTCCACTCTAAGACCATTTTGTGCCTACCCAATGCACAGATCAAACCATTAGAATCCATTTTGGTGTGTTTTTAAAATTTTATAGGCCACACAGTATTCACGACTGTGCTTTCAGCACAATGTGAACCATACACAAGCTGTAGTGCAACATCTCGTGAATAAAACACATATTTATGATGTTATTAAGCTTACCCGTGAATGCTACATGAGGCTCTTAGGGAACACATAAAATCATAAAATTTCACACTAAAAATAACATTTGAATGGATTAAAAGGAGGAGAAAGGAGATATAACCAACCTGCAACTTGCGGAATTAGAATTGGTCCAACTGTTTTTCCATGGTGATCAACTAAATTTTGAAGGTAAAACTTTCCAAATATAGTAATTTTTCCAAATGGTATGTCTATTTTGGGTTTTTGAACTATTTATAATAAAAATTTCAAAATTTTACCCATTGTCTATAGTTTAAAATCAATTTTAATGTATGGACTAATACCATGGCCTTTTTGCTCACTGCAACAGTTCCTGCATCATCGAAAAGTTGTTTTCTGTCGCATATAGGGTAGGATTTGGTCCTCATTATAGATTTTGCACTTATACCTTATCCATCACTAAACCCTAGGATCACTTTTTCATCCATGGACTATGGTGTAAAACTACTTTTACCTTGTACACATCATTTTTTTTCCGTGGATAGGGCCTCCTTCTCATGGGTATCTTAGCTTAGAACACTTTATTATCTTTCTAGTACCCATGCCGCAGTTGTGTTAGGCTCGTGGGATCCTTCCTAGCTATTTTTCATGATAGCATGAACCTCATTTTGCATCTTTTTATGAGCTATGCCTGATTATAAGGCTCCCCACACTTATGGAGTTTTCTTTAGGCCATGGTCTGACTCCCAAAAATAGACTAGACTGCAGAGTAAACTTGTTCATTCAGACTCGTTAAGAATAAGTGAACGATCATCTACATTGGTGGTAATTTATCTCTTTCTTGGACCATGTAGATTATTTATGTGAAATGAATACTCTCTTTTCTGCAAAATTGAGAAGAGTATCTTCAGGCACATGTTTATCTCTTTTCCGCACCTAAGGGATTAAATTTATGAAAAAATACCTGTTATGAGCTTAGTTTTCTCTTTTTCATGCTCTGGACCCAAACATGAAAATTATTCTGAGCATACTTTATGTCTTTGTCATGCTTGCAAAACCTAAAGAACAAAGCATCAATTTTACTATTATAAGCCCCATTTATCGTAATCAAATGGATCTTTCCGAGTGATCTTTCCTTTCTTAACACTCATTAAACTCAGGCTATATGACGCTTCTAAAGGTGTGTTGGTCTGGTATTAGCTTACCACTTTTTCAGACCTTGTTGAATGAGTACGAAAAAGGTATACCTTAGTCCTTTAGGAGCTAAGAGAGTTCTTTTGTGGATTGTTTTATACTTTTTCGGCCTCAGGAGACTAAATTGTACAAAAAACAGCCCCACTAGAGTCTTCTTTGGAGTTTCCAGACTCTCAAAACTATGAAAACACCAACAAGCATCTACTAGTTCGGCCTCGTAAAATCCATGAACTAGTGACATATCAAACATTATTCTCTCCCCTCTTCAATCTTGCCAAAAATGAAGAGAGACTCAAGTTGAATTTCTTAGAATCATTAAAACTTAATAGGAAAGGTAAGGAAGAATTTCTCTCTTTGGGTTATAAATAGTGGCAACATGTCATCCTTGAACAAAGCACTCTCTGAACTTTCTGCTACTGATGTCTTAGTTTATACTTTCAACTCAGCCATTACTTCAAGTTTTTACTCCTCCACCTGTCCTTTATACATGGGGAATTTGATCATGTCTCCTACATAACAGATAAGTCTAGTTGTCATATCTGCAAGTTATAACTTGCCTTGGGTCATCTCTGTATCGTGCTCACTGTTCAAGGATCTGTACCTTTATCTGATCATCCTGATTCCCATAATTATCATCTCTAAGAATCCCTTGTGTCTACTTTCTTTCATCCAGCTTCCTAGTCACTCTTGTGATCTATTGAAGGATTCATTGCCTTCCTCCTCACATCACAGTTTCTTATCAACATCTCCTAAACACGAAGACCTAGAGTTTTGATGATGGTACCTTAGGATTCACTACCCTTAATTGTGAACTCCTTTGCTTCAGTTGTCAACATCACTCATTTACTGACATTTTTTTGAGTTCCTTCCATGTTTGAATTCAGCTCATCTATTCACATGGTAGGGATTTTACTGGTTACTATGGATGAAGACCTTAGGTTCATGCCTCTATAACCTAAGTTGCACAAGATTGTGCTATGTTCAACAACACTACTTCCATATTTTGAAGACTCATCATTGTATATTGTGGTTCTGATCCACCTTTGTAATATACGTGGCCTTGTTTCCCATATCATATGATGTAATCAAATATTCTAAAGGAGCTAGTGTTTTGTTTTATTGAACATGGAATCCTTAGATATGATTTTGTAGATGACTTTGATATGCCATGTTTTAGGTACCTCCCTGCAACCTTGGTAACTGATTTCTCCAAGAATAAAGTTTGTAATGTATTTTGGCCATCGCTTCCCTCTGACCTCACAAATTAGGGGGCATATTTTATCTTGTAAAATGGCACTTCTCTCTCTAAGTACTGACACTCAATTTGTTGGCACACAAAAACAAAAAATGGATAGAAGTGGCAAAAACACTATATATGTGCATGACCTTTGATGCCTCATCCTTTTACCATCCTGGCCTATTTTTTGTAAGGTCATTAGGGTGAATTCATGACTCTTTCCGTTACAACCCATTTATCATTTGTGAGTATTGACATTGCATCCCATGTATACATGATTAGGGTTGGAATTCACAGTTTTCCCTAATGAAAGTCGTGTATCATGCAAGACCTACTAGTATTAATAGTCGTGAATGCCTTAATTCAAAATTAAAAATATAAACAATTTTAGTGGAGGATAGTTGGGTCCTTAATCATAACTATCCCAACTTCCCCAATCATCTCAACCTCCGTAACCTCTCTCTTTCCTCATGTATAAATAGAGGGAATGGGTTGAGGCTAAACATGATCAATTCTAGAGAAAAGTTATGCTGATGGATTTCCTTTAGAGATATTGGAGCATAATAACTCAGTGTCCTTGGCTAGAAGTGGAGAACTTGTTTCAGATACTGGTTGTAAACTTCACTCACTTGTTTATCAATAAAGAGAGTCTTTCTTCCAATAATGTGTCTTTGTACCCTTATGTATTATGATTTCTGAATCGACTTGTTATTTCATTGCAAGCATATTATTTCATTAATCATCTATATAATGTATAAGATATTGTAGGAAAGTTCTTTCTCTTTGTAGGTGTTGAACATTCCCTAGAAGCTGTGGAAGCAATTTGGGATTGAAGAATAAATCTAGGATAATCCGTCATAAGCAAGGTACACCTAATTTCTTCCTTATTTCTCTATCATATTATTTAATGGATTAATGTTTGCAAGTTTATTTAGTACGTTGGTAACCCCATAGACCCTATGTTATAAGGTTTTATTCTCCTGAACAACATTGACCTAGATCCCTGCTTCATATTTCTCAATATCTAATTCAAGAATTTGTCTAAAAAATCCAAGGTCAGTGATAGAGAATTCGATGTGTAATGAAGACTTAATTGATCCAATCTCTTTAGTGGAGATAAATATAATCAAAATTTCATAAACATACAAAACTATGACCTTCAATAAGTCACCAACATGCTGAAAATACACATTAGGATCGTATTTACATATTTCAAAGCCAAGCAATAGCGGAAAAGTTGCCATCTTGGCATACCAAGCTCTGGGGGTTTGCTTGATTCCATAGAGAGACTTCTTCAACCTAAAAACAAGTGAAGGATAATTAATGAAACCTTTACACTGATACATATATATCTCCTCATAAAGGTCACCATTAATAAAATCACTCTTCACATCCATGTGGTGAACCTCCCAATGCTTGGATGCAACAATGGCTAAAACTAGTCCAATAGAGTCCAACTTTGCAACCGATGCAAATCTCTTATTATAGTCCACTCCCTGGAATTGAGAGAAGAATTTAGCAACCAAATTATCCTTATACTTGATATATGAACCATCAACAGCCACTTTGGTCCTATAGACCCACTTTCATTGCACTAGTTTCCTCTTGGATGGCAAGGGAACCAATTCCCAAGTCTCATTGTCTTGCAATGAATTGAACTCTTCTTGTATGGATGTTTTCCATATTGGGTCAAAATATGCTTCTTGATATGTCTAAGGATCATATCCAACTATCTTGAAGCACCTATCTGAAAGATTCAATTCACAAGTAGAGATGGCATTGTGAAATTGATATCTAGTCTTCCTGGAGTCTAGTGGATCACCAACAAGATCCCACCAAGATCCCCAGTTGCTTCAATGGTTTTATGAGCCCACTTTGGATGAATGGGTGAGTCATGATATGAATTCATGTCATCATCATCATCATCAATATAAAAATCAGAAAAATCAAAGAAGGATTCATCACTTACATCATCATGGAGTGGAGGATCTAAGCATTCCCCTTGAGCTAATCCAGTCTCCTGCATGAGGTATTCTTCAAACTGTACACTCCTTTCAATGAATGTTTAATGATATGAGGGATAAAAGAGATTGTATCTCTTTTCATATTCAGAATATCTAACCATTATGGACTCCTTTCTTTGAGATTGCAAGTCCTTTCTCTTCTTGGGAGGAATCCTAGCCCAGGCCTTTGAGACAAAAATCCTGAAATGAGAAACATAGGGCTTGTGACAAGTTCAAGTCTCATATGGAGTTTTTTCATATAGTTTTCTATTTTGAGCTCTATTTTGTACATATGAAACAAAATTGATAGCTTTATCCCATAGCTTAGGATTCAAATCCTTTTTCTCAATCATGCATGTATTCATCTCCTTGAGAACTCTATTCTTGTGCTCTGCAACACTATTTCACTGTGGTGTGTAGGGAACAGAATGTTGGATTTGGATGCCAAATTAATCACGAAGCTGCTGAAAAATATTTTTTACATAATCCTTTCCATTTTCAGTCCTAATAACCTTGATCTTGTTCCTACATGCATTCTCAACTAAAGCTTTGTACACATTGAAAGTATCAAAAACTTCATATTTTAGCTTGAGAAAATGCACCCAACAGTACCTTGAGAAATCATCTATGAAGGTCAAAACATACCTTGAATTTCCATATGAGGGTGTGGGAAGAGGTCCTATGAGATATGAATGAATCAAATCAAGCACTTGTATAGCCCTCCTTGCCTTTCCTTTCTCATATCTGCACTCAACATGCTTGCGTACTACACATCCTTTGCATGTGCCATTGGAAAACTTGATAGAAGGAAGCCCTTCCATCATGATTTCTTTGCTCAATGAATGAAGGTACCTGTAGTTGAGATGGCCATATCTCTCATTCCACAACTTGCTTGTTTCATTGGCATGTGACATAAGTGCATTCCCTTGTGATTATGGCCTTGTGAGAGAATTTGTACATTCTCGAATCATGGTCAACTACACCCACAACAACAACTTGGCCTCTAGAGATTTCTGAGATCTCCAAAATATTTGGAGTAAATGCTACTCTCTTGGCTGCACCAGTGTGTGTCATTTGATACAATGAGAGTAGGTTTGCTGCTAGATCAAGCACAAATAACACATTGTTGAAGTTCCCATGTTCAAGATCAATCCTGCCAATCCCTTTGGCTTGGATCTCTGAATCATCACCCATGAGGATGGATGGACCACTATAAGTATGTAGGGATGAGAAGGAATCTTGCATAGAGGTCATGTACATGGATGCACTTGAATCTATGATGAATGAATAAGAGCTTGAAGATCTAGCAACCAAAGCATGGCACCTTTCTTTGTTGCCTTAGCTTGAACTTCCCTCTTTCTTCCTTGCACCTTCTGGCAGTGGTATGTTGTTCTTATCAAGAAGCTACACCATGATGTCAATTGTTTTCTTCATGCATGCACTTTCTGGATGCTAACCTTTGTGACAATAGGTGCAATTTTTCTTCTCTTGCTTCTTCTTCTCTTTGTCCTTAGTAGGATTTGAAACCCCATATGAAGATTTGGGATTCTCCCGCTTCTTCTTCTCTTGTTGCTTCGAATATTTGGATTTATTCTTGCCTTTGGTTGGATTTGAAAATATTGTAGCAAGGGCTTGATCCTTACTAGATTTTATGGTACCCATTTGCACCGGCTTCTGTTTCTCTTAAGTCAGTGACTCCATGAAGTCTGCTAGTGATGACATCCTCCAATTTTGAGCTGTGAGCTTGCTAGAGTGAAATTTTGACACAAACACTGAATACTCTGGACCTAGTTTAGAAAGTATGGACAATATCAGATTCTCATCCTTATTTTCAATGACACATTATTTCAGCTGAAGTACCAACAATTTGAACTTTTTGAAGAAGTCCTGGATCATCTCAAAGTGAGTTGGGATCAGTGAGATCAACTCATTCTTGAGTTGGTGGCCTCTCATCTCATCAGTATTACCAAACAATGACTCGATATTCAGCCATACTTCATTGGGTGTTGTCATACTATCTACATGGAAGAGAAGGTCCTTCGAAATGCTGAGACAAAGAATCCCAAATGCTTCATCAAGCTTGTTGAAGTACTTCGATTTGTCCACAACAGATTTGGGTTCGGTCTCAGTCCCCATGGCGACTTTGTATAAGAATTTCAACCTTATCCAAATCACCACAAATCACCATTTTGGTGTTCCATTCGACATAGTTGAATGGGGTAAGCAATAAATGAGTCCGCTCCATTTTTTCTTGTGCATTGAGTGATAGAAACACTGGTTCTACCTGCAATGCAAACACTATTTTTTTTCTTCTTCTGGAAAATGCCCTAAAAAATAACTCAAACACTATGGATTTGATTTTCAGCTCCAAAGAACTCTAATACCATGTGAGAATTGGTTCATAGTGTTGGTGTTTGTGCAACTTCATAATCTATTCTTATTGTTCTTGTATTGTACCTCCTACGGGAGATGAACTTATTTTGAATCAATCATAGAAACGTCATAAGAACAATATAGACACTAGGGAGAAAAACAAGCAAAAGAAAAGATAAAATAAAATATAAAATATAAAATATATTTCTCCCCCAAGAGAAGTAGGCCCCAGTCAAAAAATTAGTGGAAAATATGTATAAATAGGAGGCACCCCTCCTCATTATTCCACACAACAACAAGACAAAAACACAGTAAAGTTCACAGTTTTCTGGGAGAGAGAAGTTCACATATACTACAGAAGAAGGCTATTTTTAGGGTTTCTATCTTTGGAAATATTCTCCACATTTTCTCTTTCTTATTCATTGTACTCTGATATCATAATTATCATCTCTAGATGAAGGTTGTTGGGTTTTCTCCCATTTGGGTTTTCTAGGATAAAAATGATCATGTTATTGTT
Source organism: Pseudotsuga menziesii (assembly GCA_001517045.1). NCBI lineage: Eukaryota > Viridiplantae > Streptophyta > Pinopsida > Pinales > Pinaceae > Pseudotsuga > Pseudotsuga menziesii. The sequence goes on along the minus strand of LPNX010018620.1, from coordinate 282,323 downwards.
CTATGATTTGTCTATCTTCTAGGGATCCTTTTGATAAATACAATTAAGATATACTTCTATAATCTTATGAAAATCTAACATGGTATCAGATTAGTGCTAGAATAAGCCATTGTTGAAACTCTGTCGAAAACCTGGCGGAACTAGGGATTCATCTTTCAAGCTCTTCACAAAACATTTTGGAAGAAAAAGAGCCTAGGGAATTTCTCTCTAGGTAGGGCACATCTTTTGGTGAAGACATAATTCAATTATGAGAATTTTTTAAATTTGACCTAATTCTGCAGCTGCAATATAAATTAGAGTTTCAATTTTTGACCTACTCCCTCCAACTTTTTGTCTTGACTCTACCTTTTCTCAACTCACCTCTCTAAGGCTCATTTATTTGTGGAGTCAGTTATCCAAAACTCCAACCTTCATTTTTGACCTAGTCTCTGCTAGAGTTTCAGATCCAGATCTACATTCAAGATGATTTGCATGAAGGTTGAAGATCATATGGAAGGAGCTTCCAACTTCATCCCCTGGAAGTATAGGGTTATTCTCCTACTAGAATAAAATGACTTATTGCAATGTGTAAATGAAAATATTCTAGAACCAGAAGCCGTAGAAGACAAACCTTGCTGGAGGAAGGATGATGCCAAAGCAAGAAGGACTGTGGTGGACTCAGTTAGAGACCACTTGGTTCCTCGGATATAAGAAAATATGATAGGGAGGAAGATGTTAAAAAATTTAAAGAAGCTATTTGAATATAGTAATATCAATGTGACTCTAACATTGAGGAATCAACTGTCGAATATGAATATGATGAAGTGCGAGAATATTGCCTCATACTTCATGAGGATCACCGAACTTCGGGACAAGATAAATTTTAGTGGAGACAATATTGAAGAAAAGGATCTCATTATGACCACCATAAATGGTCTCCCACCATATAATATCCAAACTATAAGTGGTCAAACCAAGTTTCCCAAATTTTATGAGATATGGGCAGAATGCACCTAGGAAGAAACATGAATCACAACATACAAAAGACTTCATGGTGCTTAACCTGAGGAGAATCAATCATTCATATCTCATGCCATAAAAGAGACGGGAATGGTAAGGAAGTCCTTTAATCACAAGCATCAAGATAAGAGATCAAGTCCTCCCCTAGATCAGAATAAACAAGAGAAGGACTTATCTCAGATATAGTGCTACAGGTTGAAGAAATACGGTTTTTATGGAAGTAGTTGTAAAATTTCAATCAAAAGAAAGCATGAAGCTTCAACTGCTGATGTAGAAGAAGAACCTCCTCACAAGGAGCTAAGGAAGGATGATCGTTCGGATTTCTTCTTGTAAGAAATGATATGAAGATCCAAACCATGATTACTGTCAAGCAAGCATATAAATATCAGTGGAATATGACAGTGGGAGCCCACCCATAAAAGTGTAAAAGATAACTATTTGATTTTACATTCTCTAGTAGATTAGATCTAGTTGTTCTAATGTTTTACATAGATCTACATCTCTAAATTTAGGTAGTTAAATAACCTATCATGATGCACAACCCATCTAGGATGACAACTCCTTTATAACATACTGGAGTAGTACATACTCTTAATGGTATGTTATAATAGAGACCATAGGAATCCATATATTGGCTTACATGTTTTGTGTCAAATCATTGACTAAAAGGTTTCCTACATTATTATGTTAATACACTGATTATGAAATATTGCTAACCATCTTACAAGATTTGACTTGTAGGGAATTCCATGATCTACAAGGACAAGTGATCCCATTGATATATGGATGGAACAGAAGAAGAAATCCTATAGAAGAATGTATTATGACTCTCAGACCCAGAATAATCTAATGTAAAGATTTGGTGATCAGAAGTAGAAAGCTTCTATAAATGTCGGTCTATCTGCTGCTTCAATAATATTTACTCAACCGAATTCTGAGAGACAGAAGGAGTTATGCCTCAAAGACAAGGATTATAGTCTATTACATATGATAGAAACTTGACGACAATGATGATGTGACTCATAAAATACAATTGAAGGATAATTGATGAACCCAATCATCACCAAGATGGATAATTACTTTTCACTTTCTAGTCTACATTCACGTGTCTAAGTTATAACCTTCAGGAAAGAAGGGAACAATCATGGGATATTTCAAGTATTCAAAGGATTACATAATATACATCCCAGGATTGAGGAAAATTGAAGTTACTCGGGATGTAACCTTTTAAGAAGAAATGGCTATCCGAAAAGGAAGTGGATCAGATATGGATATTGATGGCGATGAAGAGATAAGATCATCTCCCCTCCAAACGTTAAGAGGGAGTCTGAAGAAATAAATAAACCGATCAGTCCCAATGATCCAGTTGAGCCAGATGATACTCCCACATATATGGCACTAAGACGAAAAATACCTAGATGGGAACGACATATTTTATAGGATGCAGAGGAGCATGAAGCTCTGCATGGAGCAGATAGGAGAATTGAAAAAAAATACAAGGCCAGATTTTTTTCCAGAGGGTTTTCTGAAAAACAGGGAGTTGATTATAATGAGACATTTGCTCCTATGGCTCAATATACTTCCATCATATCCGTCATTGCTATTATTTCAGCAATGGGATGGAAGTTGTATAAGATGGATGCCAAGACAACCTTTCTCAATTATATTGTTGATGCATTACTTATTAGGATTAGAAGTATGGTAAAGGAAGAAGAATATTTTCCTAAGACAAGGAAATTACACCATAGATATACTGAAGAGATTTAGAATGTTGGACTAGAAGTCCATAGCTACTCCGATGGACACAAATTTGAAGAATCTGAGAGATTCTACTTCATATTAAATTTTAATTGATCCCACTATGTATCGCCAGTTGATTGGGTCCTTGATGTATCTGACAAACACCATACCAACTATTTGTTTTACTGTGAATTACCTCAGTCAGTTCATGTGTGAACTGAGGTAGATTCACTAGACTACTACAAAACATGTGATTAGATACTTATGTGGCACTGTGGGACATGATGTACAATAGAATTGGAAGGGTTTACAGACTTATATTGGTCCAGATTCCCTACAGATAGGAATATCATTTCAGGATTTTGTTTCAGTTTGGGTTATGCAGTAATTTCCTAGTACAATAGGAAGCATAAGTTAATAGCTTTCCGTACTGCAGAGGCCGAGTATATGGTTGCTAGTTTAGCTTCCTAAGAAGAAATTTGGATTTGTAAACTTCTTACAGGATTGTTTGGTTAGATTCCAGAGCTAACTGTGATTCACAATGATAACCAATGTTGTATGTAGATGTTAGTGAATCCTTTATTTCATGACAAGTCGAAGCACATAGAGATCTGGTATCACTTCATACAATATATGGTTAAAAAAGGTGCGGTCGAGCTCCAGTATATTTCGATAGATGACTAGACTGCATATGTTCACACCAAGCCTCTTCCCATGATGAATATTGAATACTTTCATGAAAGACTTGGAATAGAAGAAAACGTATCCCTCCTTGAGAGGGAGAGATGATTGAGAGACATTTACCATAATTTTTCTCAGGTACCTCTTCTCATCCAGGTATGGGAAAAATCCCATCGGCAGATGAGACATATAGGTAGTAGATGGTCAGGTTCACACAGGTGCCTTTGCTCGTCCAAGTGCTCACCTAGGTATGGGAGAAATCCCATCGATAGATGGGTCATATGTGTAGAAGATAGCCATGTGATTACACAAACACCTCTAATCGTCAAGTTTCTCATCCAAGTATGGGAGTAACCCATCGATAAATGAGACAGACATGCAGTAGATGGTCATGCACATTTACTCATTCAGGTTCTCAACTAGGTATGGGAGTACCCCATCGACATATGAGGCGAACAAGTAGTAGATGGTTATACACATTTTATCATCTGGTATCTCTATCCAGGAATGGAAGTATTCCATCATTAGTAGAGATGGATATGTAGCATAATATTCTCTCTCAGACATCCATATAGAAAAAATTCATAAATACAACCTTCAGTACATTTAGAGATGATAGAGACAATATATATGTACAAATGAAACCCTTATGATCGTGATGTTGATGAAGAATGAAGAATACCTTCCTTCTTGAGAGGGAGTGTTGGAGTTTGTGAAACTTCATAAGATATTCTTATTGTTCTTGTATTGTACCTCCTACAGGAGACGAACTTATTGTAATCAATCATACAAACCCTAGAAGAACAATGCAGACCTTGGGGAGAAAAGAAAGCAAAAAAAAAGATAAAATAAACCATAAAATATAAAATATATTTCTCCTTAAAGAAAAATTGTCCCCAGTCAAAAAATTAGAGGAAAAACAAATAATAGGCTCCCCTCCTCAATATTCCACACAGCAGTAGCAACATAACAACATAGTAAAGTTTATACTTTTCTGGGAGAGAGAGAAGTTCACATATACTGCAACACAAGACTATTTTTTAGGGTTTCTATCTTTGGAATTATTCTCCATATTTTCTCTTTCTTCTTCATTGTACTCTAATCTCATAATTTTGATCTATAGATGAAGGTTTCTACATTTTCTCCCATTTGGGTTTGCAAGGATAAAAATACTCGTGTTATTGGCGTATTATTGTTCTATGATTTTTCTATCTCCTAGTGATTGATAAATACATTTAAGATATACTTCTACAATATTATGAAAATATAACACATAGTAGGATATAGGATCTAATGGAATCCTCATAATTTGAGTTTACTCACAATTATGCAGAAAACAATAGAAAGAGTGAAATTACCACATAAATGTAATCAATAACTGAGTTTATTATGACTGTCCAACATGTAAATATGTATGTATTAATTTTATATTACATTAGGAAGAAATCGTTATCCTTTGGAGGCCAGCTAGATGCATACATGTGTTAGATTGTGATTTGACCTCAAAACCCCCCTGGGTGGACCAATGAACTCCCAAGCCATCCCAAACGGTCATGAATTCTAGTGTGAAAATGGATGGAGCATGTTAGAACATAAATGAGGTAAGGTTAGGAATGGGTGAGGACATGGGTGAGTGGGAGTGGCTCTAGGAAGCAATAAATGCCCAAGGAGAGCAAAAAACCACCAAATACATGCACTAGCACTATGGTAAAACAATTTCCATGATTTAAGGGATGGGGAGCACACCAAGAATTATTTTTCATCAATGAGGGAATATGTAATGTCATAATGATCAAAGTGAAGTTCCTCAACTACAGTAAATGAGTCCAAAACACCCAATATACCAAGGCTTATCAACATAGCCTAGTTTTGGACCATATGACATGGAATGAAAGCTAATGAAAATGTATCCTAGGTGTATGACCATGGTAATAAGGTGGTGTTAACACAAGAATTTTCCTAACTTGCTCTACAAGGTCTACACCACCTGCATACATCTATTTCCTAACCCATTGTTCCCCCACCCCCACATTTAACCCATGTTTCTCTCACAAAAGGACAAAATATTAAAAAAAGGCTTTAAAAACCCCCAAAAGATCCAAAATAGCTCACAAAGGAGCTAAAAATATCACAAAGGGGATAAATCCTCCAAAAAGGAGCTAAAATTCCTACAAGGGCCTAAAAACCCCAAAAGGAGCTAAAAATAAGAGAAAGGGGGCTTAAAATCCTAGGTAGGGCCCAAAACCCTAACCAAGGGCTTAAAACCCTAAAAACGTGAGAAAAAATATAAAAGGAGGGGTGGGGGTCCCCATCACTCATGAATATTTTTCTTCCCACCATTACTATAGTCGTGTGAGTGCCTTGAGATACCTTTCCTCTGAAGTCATTCACCCCATTCACCTCATTTCCCCATTTTCCCATACCTTGGTGTGTTGAGTCAGACTCCTCACCAACCTTGACTATGGAGAGGAATCTTCTTAGTTTGGGAATGGTGGCCCTCTTTAAAAATAGATCTAAGGTATAATGGTTTTCATGTTTTTTGTTATTTAGTTCATAGTTTGAATATTTATGCTTAGTTTATTGTTAACACTTTGTTGCAGGTTTTTGTTTATCCATTGAAAACTTTTCTGTGGAAACAAAAAATTTAAACATACAAATAGAATTCAAATCCTTGTTTACATAACCACAACCATTCCTCACTGTACTCTACCCTTTCATCCTATAGACAGAAGGTAGGTGCTTCTGCACGTGGCTAGAGATTTTTCCCAACCACAGGTGGATTAGTGCTTTAATAGGATTGGCATACCGATTTGATCGGAAAAAACTTGAGATATATTTCATAGACATAGCACATGTAAGACAAACTAGATCTCTTAAAACATATGATTTTTATTTCCAAAAGAAGGCCTACATACCATCTACCTTACATGATGCAATGAGAAGAATAAGATGTATGCAAGATTCCATCCCAAGAATAATATTTCCTCCTTAAACTACTATTCCTTCCAATTTCAAGAATCAAAGGCCTCCCCTGAAGAACTTGAGTATCACTTTAAAGAAAGAGAACTTTTCCATAGATTGAGATGAATTGATAAGGAAAAAGTCATGTTTCACTTGCTAGGAACCATGAGTTCCAAGACACAAGCATGCCAAGTGAAATGAACAATATATTGAAGTATTCTCAAAGAGAGAAGTTGAGGAGCTAGGAGGAATATGAGGAGGCACCAATTTATGTAGAAGGAGAATATGAGACAACAAATGAAGATACACCACTAGAAAGTGGAAATATTGTAGTTTTGACATGACTACCCCTCTTCCACACTCTCATATTGAAAGGAGTGTTTTTTAGCAGCATACAATTAAAGTTTTGGTTGATGTAGGTGCCACTCATAATTTCATTGATGCAACATTGGTGGAAAGAAGGAAGTTTCCCACCAAAAAAAATTCAAAGGCTTCATTGTGATCATTCTAGGTAACAACTCCATGGGCTGTTTTAGATGGATTCCAAAATTGAAAGTAACCATAGGATATTACACCTTGACAAATAGATTTTATGTGTTGAATGTGGACGATACTAGTTTGGTGTTGGGAGTACAATGGTTTACTCCATTGGAGATAATTCTATGAATTACAAGATGCTAGAAATGAGATTCAAAGATCTTGATGGGAAGCCGATTGTTTTGAAAGGCATCAACACTTATCCCAAGAAAATGGTGTCTTCACATAACATGAGATCTATATTGAGGCATATATATAGTGAGTGGGATGTAGAATGCCTAAATACCACTCAAGGAACCACCATGGACATAACATAATCTCTAGAATACATCAAGAAATTGCTTCAAAATCATGAGAAGGTATTTGGAGACCTTCCACATGGAAGGCCACTAGAATGAGGTGTTTAGCATAGGATCGAGTCGAAGATGGGAATAACAACCATCAAATTCCCTGTTACAAGAATCCTAAGAGATTCAAGGATGTGATAGAGTGGACCATGAAGGAGCTACTTGATTTGGGTCTCATCAAACCAAGTTCAAGTCCATTTGCATCTTCTGTGGTCCTAGTCCAGAAGAAGGATGGAACAATGCACATGTGCATTCAATACATGGACCTCAACAAAAAGACCATCAATATCATATATCATATTCTAAGGATTGATGAATTGATGGATGAGATTCATGGAGGCAAGTAATTATGAAATATTGACCTTTTCTTGGGATATCATCAAATTAGCATGAGGGAGGAGGAAATCTAATAGACAACCTTCATGTGTCACTATTGATACTTTGAGTTTTTAGTCATGCCCATTGGCTTGAATAATGGACCAACCACCTTCCAATCCTACATGAACATAGTGTTTGGTAAGAATCCCTATAAATATGTTCTTGTATTTTTGATGACATTCTGATTTATGGTAATACCTGGGAAGAATATTTGCATCATTTGGACACTGTGCTAACCATACATGAAGATCAATAATTATGTTCTAAATTTTCCAAATGTGAATTTGGAATGCCTGAGATATTATATATTGGTCATGTGATTGGGGAAGAGGGGGTCAAGGTACACATGGAAAAGATTCAATCCATTCTATATTGGCTAAGCCCAAAGAATATTACTGAATTGAGAGGCTTCATTGGCTTATGTACCTATTACAGAAAGTTTTCAAAGGATTCTCAAAGTTGTCAATACCATTGACAAATCTCACTAAGAAGGGAGCTTTTAGTTGGTCAAAGGAAGTTGAATAAGCATTCAAGTGAATGGAGGAGGTAATGAGAAGCTTCCATGTACTTGCAAATTCCCGTATTTTACTCCATCATTCGTACTTGAATGTGATGCCTCAAGAGAGGGAATTGCAGTAACTTTTATGCAAAAGAAGCATCCCATTGAGTTTGAGATAAAAACTTTTCAGACATACAAAATACTCTATTCAATCTATGATAAATAAATGTTGGCCATTATGAATGAATTGGCCAAGTTTCAACAATACTTGGTGGGGAGCAAGTTTTTCATCAATATTGATCACAACATTCTAAAGAATTTATTGACATAGAAGGAGCTTAAAGATAGATAGAAAAAATGGGTAAGAAAATTCCAAGCCTTTGATTTTGATATAGAGTACAATAAAGGGAAAATGAATGTAGTTGTAGATGCACTTTCTATGAAGCTACCCCTTTCTTTAATGAAATTCCCTGTTGATTGGAAGGCTCAACTAGCAGTAGACTACTCTAAAAATAAGTTTGCATGTGAGATATTATATGGGATGATACATGATGATTCTTACAATATTCTTAATTATTTCATATACTAGAAATATCGAATATTCTTGGTTCTTGAATTGGCCTTGATAAGGAAAAATTTAGAAGCTTGGTTTCTTGGTTTAGATGGCGATCTTGGTTTCTTGAAAACTTATAGAAGGGTGGGAGAGAGATTGTCATGGAAGGGCCTCAAGAATGATGTGATGGAGCATGTAAGAGGATAAATTGCTTGTCAATAGAATAAGGTAGAGAATATACATCCTTTTGGTCTCTTACAACCTATACCCATTCTAGAGCAAAAAAATGGAGAGTATCTCTATGGACTTCATCATAGACTTACCAAAAGTTCAAGGTAAATATTGCATTTTTGTGGTTGATAGGATAACCAAATTTGCACTTTTTTCCCTATCACATCCACTATTTTAGAAAGACAAGTTGTCAATCTCTTCTTCTGACAAGTATTCAAGTTGCGTGGTCTAGCCAAAACCATAATAAGTGATAGGTATAACAAATTCACTAGTGCCTTTTGGCAAGGGTTATTAAAATGGGCCGGGACAAGCTTAGGCCTTAGCACATGTTATCACCCTCATACTTATGGGAAAACTGAGGGGGTGAATCAATGGCTTGAAGGTTACCTAAGGAACTATGTCGCAGTGTAGCATAAAACATGGGTGGCATGGTTTCATTTAGGATAATTGTGCTATAAAAAAAATTTCGCCTTTCCATTGATGTGACACCTTTAAAATATTTCTATGGGTATGATGCCGCAACATTTGTAGATATGATATTTTGGGATTGAAGATCCCAAAAGGCCAATGATTGAATTCAAGAAAGTAAAGACATCCTCAAAGCACTCAAGGAAAATTCACAGGTTGCATAGAATGAACATAAGGTGAAGGCATCCAAGCACAATACTAAGCAAACATTCCAAGAAGGTGACTTGGTATAACTGAGACTGCACCCATATAGGAAATCTTCCTTGAAGACAAAAGGGGAGGAATCTCTTTTGAATGAGGCTAGTGGTCTAATGCAATGCACCATATCCATGAAGTAACTTGTCAAACAAGCAATCAAAGGCTATAAAAGATATATAGAGTGATCCATTCACATATTTGATTAGTTATTTCATTAAAAAGTGAACACCTCCAAGCTTTTCAAAGACTTTTTCACCAGTTGGGAGATGTGTCCCTGTTGTTCATTGCACTAGTTGATTAGTCAGCTAGATATTGAAGAGGATAGCATTAATTTTTCCTTATTGAGTGTTATTTCAGGTCATCCATGTAATTTTAGGCCCATTCAAAATTCATATGAAGTGTTGAATCCAAGAAGTTTGAATTCTTAGAGTTGGTGTAATTCTTCAGTGAACTAGTTGTTGTATTGAATGTTAGTTGTGCTCATATAGTTGATATGGATGCTATCCATGCAATTATGATATGTAATTCATGACTTCATGAATAATATATTCATTTTTTTTCTCTAATTATATATAATTTTACATTTCATTGTATATTTTCTCCCATGTTCTAGATTGTTGTCCAATTTGGACTACTTTACAATTTTGAAGTTATTAAATTGAGCACATAGATCTGTGGACAAACACACAACTCACATGATAGATCACACAATTTACTTAGTTATTGAAGAATGAAATAGTGCAAAAATGGCTTGCAGCTATGAATGCTTTTCATCAATCAAAGAGTAATTAGATAGATTATTACAATGAAGTACAATGGCTTTAATAGCCACAAGCAATTCGAATCCACATGAGAAAGTTCGAATTGATTAGACTCTACTTGACTGTAGGTAACCAAGACCTTGTCTAAATCACTATCGGAGGACTCAGTGGTTAACTGACCTTGTCTAAACCATAACCGGAGTTCATCGGAGCTCTAAAACACAACTAAAGTGTTACATTCAATGTTGACTAAGGTTAACTGACAATGGTAGGAGAGAAATGCGCCCCACATGTGTTCAGTCAAGTAAACCTAGCGCTAACTGAATGTAGAGGACTAGAACTGAATGTAAATGACTCCTAACGTAGCTTGACTAGTCATTAACTAAAGTGAACTAACCTTGGTTGGTTTCGGCACTCCCAGTGGCTTCCTAAATTGTAGGGATTGATCTAGGAGGCTCCTAAACTTATGCAATCAAGTGCAATAAGTGGCAGTGAGCCTCAATTAGTGTTCCCCACACTTTAGTAACTGAAACATGTGCCCCAATTAGGCCAAGTGGACCCAATGGTGTTAATGACTATAAATAGACTGGATGGACTCCCGATTTAGACATGACTCCCAATTTAGACATATGAGCAAATTTGGACAAGGGAGGATTAATAATCCTAACACCCCCCCTGAATGCTAACTTGGACAAATTGTGGGCCATGGTAACTAAGACCATAGGTCACCCATTACATCAAGTAAAGTAAAGTAACTACTCAAAAACAAGGTGCTGGGGAAAAAACCACATGGGAAAAAATCCCCCCCTCTAATTAAGCAGGTAGAATCAGGATCAATCTGGTTCTTCTGTGCATAGGTATCCTGGGGCCTAGCATGTGAACCTCTCCATAATTATGTCTAGAGGAATCTTCCTATTTGGAAGAAGAATGATGTGCTCAACTAAATCAGAAATATAGACAGCTGCGGGATGAAGACAGGACCCATGTAGAGCAACTAAAGTCAAATGAAAAGTGTGAAAAGGTTCTTGAGAATTCAGAGAATGTGAGGAACAATCAAGAAACTGATATGTTGCATCCATGAACAGTAAACCATGAGTGTTAAGAACAGCCCCAAGTGTTAGGAGTAGGTGTCCAGGCGGATGCAGAATATCTTCCTCTTTACTAGTTTTGTGAGGAGATGAGCATGTGATCAATGGTAAAGAAGCACTGGGACTGTTGAGAGCGAATGATTGAGCTCCATAGTATGATATATATTCTGAAATAGATAATGAATCACATAATAAAATATCATCAACCTCATATGAGGAAACTAACACCAAATCCCCATCAGCAGTTTTGAAGAGAAAGTGCGGTACTTGATTTTTCACACCGGAATTGGTGAGAGCAGCTACAAGCATGACTGAAGGATTTTGGATTTTAAAATATGAACCAAATAATATCAGATCAGAAATTAAATCAAATATAAAGAGGTTCAAAACATATCCAAAACTATGAAATGGAATCAAATCCCTAGCAACAATTTTGTAGGAGACTTGTGGTACTTGTTTCTTCACACCGTTGATGAGAACAACTACAAGTGGTACTGAAAGATTATGAATTTGATATATTAAACCAAGAAATATCAGATCATATATAAATAAGATCATATCAGATCCAATAAGGTTAATATCAGATTCAAATAAATGGTTAACTGAGACGGTGGATGCACAACTTTCTTCTTCTTCAAAATTCTGAATTTCGGTGCATGCAAGCCTGCAGGAATTTGCTGGAAAATATAGATCATGGGGAGCGAATGGATCACTATGGTAATATGATATTTCTTCCAAAATATCCAAGGTATCACATATTTTCATACCAGCAGCAACATTAGAGGAATAAAAATCAAATTTCTCTTCACTTTCGGAAGCAATTACTAGTAAATTCTGCACAGAATTTAAAGGAAAATCACCGGTGAATGTTTGCATGGAAGTGCAGCAGAATTTTTATTCAATATCAGAGATTTGAATGTCTTCTTATGTTTCACAATATGAGAGTATGAGATATCAGAGATCTCATGAACTTCCAGAGCATCAGGAGAAGGAGTCACTACATGGAGACTGTCTTCAATTCGGATTGACTGTGTAGAAGTTTCTGCTTCTTCTTCATCTTGAACAACTTCATCAGAGAGAGTGGAGGCTGAGATTTTTGGATCAAGAGTGCTTATGGTGCTGGATATTCTCTCCAAAATTATATTATGATCATCATCAATCACTCCAAAGGTTCTGTCCAATCTTGTCCAGAGTTGCTTCGGGTCTTCAATATATTCCCTCAGGTCTTCAAAGTCCAGAGATCTAATGAGGTAGCGCAAGCTATGAGAAAGTCCCATTTCTATTGTTCCAAAAGCTCCATCACTTATATTTAGCCAATCAATATTACTAAAACACTCTTTATCAAGTCCAATAAACACCCGACAAAGACCTTTTCTTATTAGAGATGAAATCATCTCCTTCTTCCATTTTGAATAGTTTGAGGACAGGGTGAGAAGAGGAACTGATAAATCCATTCAAAGTTGTACCTGCAAAACAAAAAAGGGCACCGTAAGGTCAGACAGCCTGCACTTTTGGAATTTTATTCACACCCAACTTAGTTAATCAAGCAAGCTTGATCAACAATTCCTTTGCTTGGGGTATTAAGTGGTAAATTCTCCGCTTCTGGTGTAGTGCCGGAAGGAGCAATTTTGCTCAAAAAATGATCCAGTAGGAGATCTAAGGAGGAGAAGTGCCTTGTTTACCGAGGCTCTGATACCATATTAAATTGAGCACATAGATCTGTGGACAAACACACAACTCACATGATAGATCACACAATTTACTCAGTTATTGAAGAATGAAACAGTGCAAAAATGGCTTGCAGCTGTGAATGCTTTTCATTAATCAAAGAGTAATTAGATATATTATTACAATGAAGTACAATGGCTTTAATAGCCACAAGCAATTCGAATCCACATGAGGAATTTTGAATTGATTAGACTCTACTTGACTATAGGTAACCAATACCTTGTCTAAATCACTATCGGAGGACTCAGTGGTTAACTGACCTTGTCTAAACCATAACCGGAGTTCATCGGAGCTCTAAAACACAACTAAAGTGTTACATTCAGTGTTGACTAAGGTTAACTGACAGTGGTAGGTGAGAAATGCGCCCCACATGTGTTCAGTCAAGTAAACCTAGTTCTAACTAAATGTAGAGGACTAGAACTGAATGTAACTGACTCCTAACTTAGCTTGACTAGTCATTAACTGAAGTGAACTGACCTTGGTTGGTTTCGGCACTCCCAGTGGCTTCCTAAATTGCAGGGATTGATCTAGGAGGCTCCTAAACTTATGCAATCAATTGCAATAAGTGGCAGTGAGCCTCAATTAGTGTTCCCCACACTTTAGTAACTGAAACATGTGCCCCAATTAGGTCAAGTGGACCCAATGGTGTTAATGACTATAAATAGACTGGATGGACTCCCGATTTAGACATGACTCCCAATTTAGACATATGACCAAATTTAGACAAGGGAGGATTAATAATCCTAACAGAAGTAATTTTTAGACTTATACATATCCAAATACTTTTATGTGAGATTATACAAGTATCTAGGATAAATTTAAGTCTATCCCGTCTTTTATGCCTACAATTTGTGACCATTAGATGCTCTTAGATCTCAATTGGAAATATCCAAACTAAGATGTCCTAAATTCCAATTTATTTTTGTACTTTCCAAACCCTGTCAAATCAAGTCAGAATATATTATTTTAGTGTTTTCCTAGTGGATTGGGGTATATATATAGGAAATCCACTTCCATTATACACCATAATCTTATGGTTTCTACATAAGTCTTGGGGCCATTACCTTGAACCCTTTGGTTTAGCCAAAGGAGTCTACCTAGATGTGATGTATCCTATTAAATGTGCATTCGTTGAAGTTAGGAGACTATTTAGGTTGTTTTAGATAATTATACGGAAATTTGACATAAGTATCAAGTTTGGGGAGAACAGGAAATGTTTAGTGATGTTTGGAGAAAGTACGAAACACACTAGTTAGTGTCTTTTGAAATTTTTGCCTAGAGTACTTTTGATTCTGAAAAGGCACATCAGAAAACTTTGTGTACAACATAGCATGAAAAGAATATATACATATAAGGAAATAAAAGAAATTCAACATTTAAAAGGTTGTTTGAACTACTTATAAATAAGTGGTACACTACTACCTAAGGGATGTCAACTTTGTGTACAACATAACATGAAACAAATTATACACATGTGAGGAAATATAATGAATTCAACATAAAATTTGATTGAACTATTGTTGATGCACTCCTGATATTTTGAACCTTCCTCATACCCACTGTATAAAAACATAATGAAATAACATGAGTTCAATAAATAAAAAAATGTTAACTATTATAGATGTAATAAAAAACAAAATGGTTAAAAAGTTGTCAATAATCGCAAATCCTCTGATTCACTCTCATAATTATTTGTCATACTTTTTCATCATTATCTCTCTTCCATGTTCTCAAACATTAATATTCATGTCATAGAATGAGTAAGTTGTTGAAATATTGTAACTTCAACTGGTATTCTAAATATATTTTACTATTGTACCCCAAGGGAGATGTTCTATTCCTCTGTCGGGATGTTATTATTGCAATTGGTCATCATAGAGTCATAAGGTAAAGCCTTCATTGTAATTTGGGTCAATAGTACACTAATGAATATAATATAATACTATTCTGAGTCTTCCTAGGTGAAGTCAACACAGTCAGTTTAGTGGGGCCAACTTGTTAGGGTAAAAGTCAAGTAATTTAAAGAGTATAAATAGAGGAGTTCTGCTCCTCATTATAACACACAGACACACACTTTTGTAGCACATAGGAGAGAGAGAGAGAGAGAGAGAGAGAGAGATACCAGAAAGGAGGAGAATACATATTTTGGGTTTTTATGTTATACATCTATATAGAGGAATTTTTTATGGGCTTTCTTCCCCTTGAGGGTTTCCTAGGATAAATATTGTGTCTATCTTGTGATTGTGTTTCTTTCAATGATTCTGCATATGCCACTATTGTGAATTTGGATTAAACACTAATGATAAATAGCTAAGCATATGAAATATTAACATCGTATCAGATCTAGCCTGAATAGCACAAATTTCACAAGTTGAAACTCTCTCTCCTCTCCCTCTGGAAGAAATTAGGGTTTCTACAAAGTTTGGAATTTTGAATATATTCTTGCATATAAATTTGCGCCTCCATAGAGCACATATGTTGAGACCTATATTGAATTTTTTGAGTGGGTGAATTTTTGGGAAAGAAAAACCCTAGTTTGGCCTTGAACTAGAAAAATACAGAAAACTAGAACCAGAAATATGCAGAAACTGCAACCTCGCAGGAAAGTTTTGAAGGGTGAAGATTTGGGATATCCAGAAACCAAGTGGACTAACCAACTCACCTTAGTCAAACACATATCCTGGTAAGTTCAGATTTTCATTTTGAGAAATTTAAATTTTTGGTGACCTCCTGGATAAGATGTCCTGAAGCACTAAGCTCGAGGACAAGCTGGAAGGCATAGAAAAAATCCTAGCTTGGAAATATAGGATTTGTCTTATTCTTAGAGAGAATGATCTTGAGAAGTAAATCAAGGATGAAGTTGTATAATTGAAAGAAGATGAAGCTAAAGAGAAGCATCAGAAATACCTAATCAAGGAAATGAGGATAATTGCCGATTCTATCAAAGATCACTTGATCTCGCAAGTATCATCTAAGAATACACCAGAGAAAATGTATGATGCACTTTCCAAAATTTATGAGGGAAATAACACCAACAAGAAGATGAATTTGAGATCTCAGCTGAAGGGTACCAAGATGAGTAAAGGATAATCAATTCAAGATTACTTCACAAGGGTCTCCCAGTTCAGAGAACAACTAACTGTCATTGGATAAACCCTTGATGAAGATGAACTAGTTATGACTGCTCTCAATGGTCTCACTAGAATTTTGGATTCATTCATACATACTCTATGTTCTAGAAAAGAAAGTATGAAGTTTGACATTGTATGGGAAGATTTCATCCAAGAAGAAGCTAGAGTAGCTAACAAATAAGCTCTACTTAAATAAGATGATCAAGATCTATCCACCCATAACAAAATAAGAACACAATAAAACTTTAAGATAGATAGTCGCAAGGAGTATAGACCTCCAAATAAGTTCAAAGGAAAAGAGAAAATAGTCAAAAGAAAGACCTCAAAAGAGACAAGAAAATGGAGAAGATGTAGAAGAATATGTACTATTCTCTGCACTCTCTGGGTCTGTAACACCTAGAGAATATACATGGATTATCTATAGTGGTGCTTCAAAGCACACGTCAGGGAAGAAGAAAAATCGTTCAAGACTTGAAGAAAAGAAATCTCCTCAGAAAGTATCATTAAGAGATGACTATCAGTATCCCTTCAAAGGCATTAGTGAATCAAGCTACAAGCTTGACTCTAGAACCTCCATGAAGATGAAGGAAGTAATTTATGTACTAGGCTTGAAAAAGAACATACTTTCCATCCCATCACTATATAAGAAAGGATATAGATTTCCTTTTATAGATGGAAACGTACTCATGTGGACCAAATTAAAGACACTTGAAGATGCTGTGGTCATTAGTGAAGAAGAAGGAGTACTGTACAAACTCAAGGGACATCAAGAGACAACCCTTGTCCATGAGACCACAAGCTCAAGTGAACTATGGCATAGAATTATTTCTCACATCATCTACAAAGCACTACCCTATGTGAGTAAGGTGGTAACAGGGTTACCATATCTAAAGATTTATCATGAAGGAACTTGCAAAGGACGTGCAAGAGGAAAGAAAATCAAGAATCCCTTTCTGAAAAGTGAAAAAAGACTAAAGGTACATTGGAATTAATTCATTATGATGTATGTGGTCCTATTCCCTACACATATTTAATTGGATATGAATATTATGTCACATTTATTGATTACTATTCAAGAAAGACATGGATATACTTCTTGAAGACCAAGAGTGAAGTGTTTGGGAAATTTAAGGAATTCAAATCCTTGATAGAGAACCATTCAGAAAGAAGAATCAAGACACCGAGATCAGATATTGGTGGAGAATATACTTTAAAAGAATTTGAATCATTCTAGAAGGAATATGGAATTAAGAGAGAACTAACCACTCCCTACAATCCCCAACAGAATGATGTTGTGGAAAGAAATAATAGAACCATTATGGAAAATAAAACTGATGATCCATGACCAAGACCTTCCCATGCATCTATGGGATCAAGAAACAAGAAAAGTTGTGTATGGGTAGAATAGATTATCTCACAGTGCTCTTGGATTCGAGACTCCTGAATAAATGTATACATGAAAGAAACCTGAAGTGAGCCATCTCAAGATATTTGGCTGTCTAGTATATGTACATATTACGAATGAGAAGAGAACCAAGTTGTATCCTTCTGGAAAGAAGGGAATATTTGTTGGGTACTGTGAAGTCTCCCAATCCTTTAGGATATACATTTCAGGATTCCATCATATAGATATTAGTAGGGATGTGACATTTGATGAAGAAACAACTCTTAAGAAATCCAAAAGGTGTCATCTTGAAGAAGTACATGAAGAGGATGTACCTCCCAGAAAATAGAAGTTGAACCATCTTCTGAAATAGTAGCATCAGAAGATCATGATATGCTAGAACCTCAGAAACCCCTTACTATGGATATATATTGAGAGAGAAAACTTGCTTGGGTAAGAGAAATCATATAAGAACCAGAAAAGTATGGAGCTCTAGAAGTCTCCATAAGAACAAGCAAGAGATCAAATCCATTCTCCAATTATGTAGATTCAATGTGTGATCTTGTAGATCAAGAACCCACCAGCTACAAGGAATTTGCATAGAATAAAGAATGGGTGGAAGCAATGACATAAATACCAGTCAATAATGAAGAATGATGGTTGGCATATAGTTCCCAAACTAGAAAACAAGAGTGTGGTATCTTCGAAATGGATCTACAATATAAAACATGCAGCTGATGGAAGTATTAAAAGATACAAGGAAATATTTGTGGCTAGAGGATTCTCTTAGAAAGAGAGGATTGATTATGAAGAGACATTTTCTTCAGTAGCAAGGTACACTTCCATTAGAGCCATCATGGAAATTGCTTCCATGATTAAGTGGGATCTACACCAGATGGATATAAAGACAAATTTCCTGAATGGCGTGATTGAGGAAGTGGTATACATCGAAGAACCACAAGTATTTGAAGTCGAAGATAGAGTGACTCATGTATGTAAGTTGAAAAAGGACCTGTATGGAAGAATATATAACTTCTTGAAAATCTTGGGCCTTTCCAAGAGTAAAGCTGATCCTAACCTTTACCTTAAGGTTATGGATGATGAACTTGTCAATATACTATTGATGTATGTGAATGATCTATTTCTGACTGGAAATGAGAAACAAATGACAGAAAGCAAGAAGAAGCTAGCTAGAGAATTCGAGATGAAAGTTACTGGATTAATGCATTATTTCCTCAGGATTGAAGTATGGAAGAACCCAAAAGGAATATTTCTGAACCAAGGAAAGTATGTAGTAAGAAATATTGAAAATATTTGATATGTTGGATTGTAAAGCCATGGACACTAGCCTAAAGTTTTTGTCTGATGAATCATAAGAATTAGTTGATATGACTCAGTACAGAAAAAGTACTGGGTCATTGATGTATCTGATGAATACAAGGGCATATATATGCTTTGCTATGAACACCTTAAGTCAATATCTAGTTAAACCTAGAAGGGTTCACCTGATAGCTGCAAAGCATGTGATGAGGTACCTAAAAGGTACGATAGACTTTAGACTATACTATGTTAGAGATCATGACTACATTTTGTATGGATATACAGATTTATATTGGGCAAGAAGTTCCACAGACAGAAAGAGCATCTCAGGTGGATGTTATTGTTTTGGATCCTCCATGATCTCATGGTTTAGAAAGAAATTGTCCAGTGTTTCTCTCAACACAACTGAAGCAGAGTACATAGAAGCTTGCTCTGCTAGTTGTGAATTGATATGGCTTTAGAAACTGATGTCAGGTCTATTTGACATGGAGTTGGATACCACAATGATTCTATGTGACAACCAGAGTTGTATAAAGATGTCAGAGAATCTTGTGCTCCATGATAAATCAAAGAACATAGAAGTCTAATATTTTATAGAAGGGTTGTGGTTCAAAAGGGAGCTATAAATATCTAGTATGTGAGTACCGATGAGCAAGTTGATGATGTGCTGAGCAAGTCTCTATCTCGAGTAAATTTTGAATATTTTTGTGACAAGCTTAGTGTAGTCCGAAAATAATTTTCTCGCAAGGAGGAACAATGATTATGCTATAGACTCTCCTTGTAAGGAGGAACAATTAAGATATGCACTATCTTCAGAAAGGAGGAACAAGTCAAAGATATGTGCTCTCCTTGGAAAGGAAGAACATGTTGAAAATATGAACCCTCTTTAGACAAAGGGGGAGTAGGTTGATGATATGGATCCTCCCTGGAAAGGGGGAGTGATGATAATATTGTCATTGATAATTGGATGGCAGTGATGCTCCCATACAAAAGAGGCCAAGTGTGCCTGTAGATGTTGATAAGGTCCGACATTCACTTATGGACGATAGTATCCTCTTTTGAGGATGGTCTTGCAAATAATAACACTCTTCTATTGAGAGTGGTCCTAACTCTTACTTGCTAAGGAAGGTCCTACATTTAGGTGCGGACGAGATTTGCAGTTGCAGATGATACTCTTACATGGAGAGTGTATCTACATTCATTTGTAGATGCCGTAGGATAACACTTTCTTAGGAGTGGTCCTAGGTTTGAAGCTGAGGATGCTCTACGATGAGTCCTTACAGATGACAAGTTTGACATTTAGGTGCGAACGATATCTACAGTTGTAGACGATACTCTTGCATGGAGAGTGTACCTTTTTTCATTTGTAGATGTCGTAGAATAACACTCGCTTAGGAACTGTGGTCCTAGATTGGAAGTTGAGGATGTTCTACAATGAGTCCTTACAGATGATAGGTCCTACATTTAGGTGTAGATGAGATATGTAGTTGCAAATGATACTCTTGCATGGAGACTGTACCTACATTAATTTGTAGATGCCGAAGAATAACACTTGCTTAGGAGTGGTCCTAGATTTGAAGCTAAGGATTCTCTACGATGAGTCCTTATGGACAATAGGTCCTTCATTTAGGTGTGGAAATGATCTGTAGTTGCAGATGATTCTCTTGCATGGAGATTATTCCTACATGCACATTTAGATGTTGTAGTATAACACTCGCTTGGAGTGGTCCTGGCTGTAACTGACTAAGGATGGTCTACGATGAGTCCTTGCGGATGATTAGGTCCTACATTCATTTGCAGACGATCAAGTTGGTCGATACTATGGATCCTCCTCGTTAAGTGGTAATATGCTGATGAAGATTGCATCATCCTTGGACCTATGTCCTAAAGTGATAGGGATTGATCATCTTGCAAAGAGATCATGTGTATTGCATGTAGTGTTGCAGCAAAGGATTGAGAAGATTGAAGTGCCATTGGAAAGGATTGAGAAGATCGAAGTGCTGCTATAAAGGATAGAGAAGATTGAAGTGCTGCTACAAAGGATCAAGAAGATTGAATTAGTGCTGCTACAAGGGATCAGAATATCAAAGTGTTGCTACAAAAGGATCAAGTGATCAAGTGTTGCAATGAAGACTCAGTGTTGTAGAAGATGATGTTCCAATACTGAATACATCGAGGAGTAACTGTTCCAGTTACTGAATATTGTTGAAAACTTCCTATGATGTATAGATGTATTACCTTGATACTCCTGAAGATGATCTCTCTTGTTACTCCTATATTTGATGATGTTGTTGTCAGTATAATACCCTTCTCGTTAAGGGGGAATGTTGAAATATTGTAACTTCAAAGGATATTCTAAATGTGTTTTACTGATGTACCCTAAGGGAGATGTTTTATTCCTCTGTCGGGATGTTATTACTGCAATTGGTTATCATAGATTCATGAGTTAAATCCTTCATTTTAAGTCGAGTCAATAGTACCCTCATGAATATAATATAATACTATTTTGAGTCTTCCTAGGTGAAGTTGTCCCAGTCAATTTAGCAGGGTCGACTTGTTAGGGTAACACTCAAGTGACTTAAAGAGTATAAATAGAGGAGTTGTGCTCTCAGTTATAACACACATCCACACACTTGTGTAGCACATAGGAGAGAGAGATACACATACCATCAAGGAGGAGAATACCTATTTTTGGGGTTTTATCTTATACATCTATATAGAGGAAGTTTTGCTGGGTTTTCTTCCCCTTGAGGGTTTCTTAGGATAAATACTATGTTTATCTTGTGATTGCGTTTCTTTCAGTGATTCTACATATGCTACTGTTGTTAATTTGGATTAAACACTAATGATATCTAGCTAATCATATGAAATCTTAACATAAGTTCCTTGAAAAATATAGTATATAAAATTTCACTAAAAAAACATGATAATTCGTATCATGTCTAACATGATTACATTTACCACATTTGATACTTTTTTTATCATACTCCTTAGCAATGATTCAATTTTTTATATCCATCTTTCTGTAACATAAAATAAAAATATGGTAAGTAATAATTAGAATTATCAAATTAAACTTTTCATAAAATACATACATATTTTTCAATATTATAAACAATCATAAAGTTCATAATTATAATGCAATTTGGGTTTTGTTATTGTTGTCACCACTGATTACTATATATTTACCTTCTCTTATATTATCTTGATCATTCTCCCTTTACATACAACTAGCATCAACTTCTGATAATGCCTCTTCACTATAATCCATATGAATTTTAGATATATTACAACAACATGTTACTGATACAAGTAGATAAACTCCATAATAAAATATATGCATTGTAATTTGACATGAATATTTAAAATACTATCAGATAACATCAACATATGCAAATATGATTTATTTAATGAAAGGTGGTGTTGGTGTTTTAGCACCAATTTGTACCAAAAGTACCTACTAATGGGATGTTCTATCTTGAGTGCTGGATCAAAAGGGTTTGAGGGAAACTAAAAAAATTAACAACACACTTTGCCATGCATGCAATGTAACATAAAGGAAACTAGTTTAAAAGGAAACAAAGCATGACATAAATAATGTTGGTTTAGTATTAACAAATGAATAGAGATGATGATACACACTTTGGTATTGGATGTAGTTGATCCGGACCTCTGCAAGAAACCCAAGGGAGGGTTCTTGTTCTCCTTTGATGCTCTACTCCTATCCAAGTGATATATGTGAAGGAGTCCAAATGGTGAAATGAAAGGGATGCAAAAGGTTCTCTCTCTCTCTCTCTCTCTCTCTCTCTCTAGGTAATCCAACCACATAACTTTACTCTTGTGAATTTGAATTGTGTTTGGGAATGACCTTGAGGGATTTATTTAAAGGAAATGAAGTGCACACTTCTTAGGTTTAGATACAATGTGAATAATCCTTTTTCATTGATGACTTACTAGGATAAAGATAGGTATTCTGGACCATATCAATGTATATTTTTATAAATATTGGTTTGGGATGTTCAAATTTGACCATTACACCTTTTTGGAAGGTGCAAAATAGTTATGAGTAACAAAATTCCATTTTTGGATCCATAATGTGGTTTTAGAGGATTTTAGTGCGATGGGTTTTTGATGATTTTTAGGGAAATTCCATGCAATGAACTTTTATGGTCAACTATTGAATTTAGATTGGTTTTTGGTTACATTAGAGAGGTCATATGTTGATGGAATGATAGAAATGGGGATCATACTACTAGAAATGATGTATAATGGTGATATAAAGTAGGTAAGAAAAATTAGGTATTTAAGAAATACGCAGGTTTTTAACAAATAAACCCTACCATGTGAGGTTAAGAGCTCATCATATGGCATAAAAACATCACAAGTCCTTTTCCCTTTTATCTATAGGAGAATCCATGAATACCTAGGGAATGAGTGGGAGTTAGTGAAGAGAGAATATCACTTCCCAAAGGGACCACACATGCCACACCTATAAACAATCCAACTAATGGGGTAAGGTGTATATGCATATACAAACAAGGAAACCTTTCTTGTGCTCATAATAATGTCTATTATGGTATGGGATCACAACTTTAAGGAGCCTGATCAAAGTGTGTTGGTGCCCAAGTTTTGGATTTGTTACTGTGCATCGATCCAACGAGACATAAGCAGTTGGACCATAACCTAATTAGTTATGCTGCATGTTGAGCCAATTAGCAACTACACACCAATAATAATTTGTAGTTTTAGGGAACTTGATCCCATATAAGGCATATTTTGTAAAGGTTGGGGTTTTAGTTTTTGTTGTTATGTTTTTTGTTTTTCTTATCAGTTCAACTCTACATTGTTATGTTTATGTTTTGTGGTTTTGGTAATTCCATTATCAGTTTGAGAGCTTATCATTATGTAACTCTATCATGACATTGTGAAGGAAAAGGTGTAGAATTTTAAGCTGTTGAGATGAGTTTTTGTAGAATTGTATGGTGATACCTAAATTTTTCCAAAGTAGTAGAATAAAGTTTATGTTTCCATTTCTGATTTGCTCAATATTTGTATGAGTAACTGTTATGAACTTTTTTTCAACTGGATGTTAAATACTTCTGTATGGATAAATATGATGAATGCTTAAGGTAGAATTGATATTATGTTCAGAGGGAAGAAACCATCCCTCACTGCACAGACCTGATTCAGGTTTCTATGTAATTTCCTGTGCACATGATATCAGGTAAGGCATTATTATGTTCATAGAGTATTGAAAATGCCGGTTCCTATAGGGTTTTTATTGGTTGTATAAGTTGAACCATGGGTTTGGTAGACTACATCCAATAATGGTTCCTTTGCCGAGAATTGATAGGAATTATGTAGGGGGGTTGAAGCTATGGGAAATGCACCTTAATCACTTCAATTAACTAAAAAGTAGGTAAAAAACTACTAGTTGATTGAGTGGGGTGTATAACTCAAGCATATCAACCCATTTCTTCTCCCTGATTAAAGGAGGAGGCTCAATTAGGCTCCCCGATCGAAGGAGGAGATCCAGTTTGATGATGTAGCCACATGTTTGAGACAAAACTTAGGATAAGTTGTAAATTAGGCCAAATAAGCCAAATAATGATGTGTGGTTGGAAAATGAATCCAACACTACATGTAGGGTATTATTGTCCTACTCTTTTGAGGAAATCAAAACAATTTGTCAAAGGTTGTGACAATTTCCAAAGAATGGGGTGAGCAGTGCAGTTTAACAAAATCCCCTTACATCCACATGTACTGGTTGAACCATTTGAAAAATGGACCTTAGATTTTGTAGGGACCATCACTCCAATTTCAAAAAAGAATAAATACATCCTTATTTGTACTAACTATGTAACTAAATGGGTAGAATCCAAATCTTTGTTTCAAGCTAATAGATAGCCAGTTGCAGAATTTTTGTATGAAGAAATATTTAGTAGATTTGGAGTGCCTAGAGAGATTGTCACAAACCAAGGGACTCAATTTACCTCAAAAATAATCAAGTCCATTTATGAGCAGTACCGGATTTGACATAGAGATTCAAATCCATACGATCCGTAGGAAAATAGTCAAGTTGAATACACCAATAAGGTTTTGGAATCGATTCTAACAAAAACAATATAGTCTCACCATAGGGATTGGGTGGACTGATTGTGAGAGGCATTATGGGCTTACATGACCACTTAGAGGAATACTACGGGATTCACCCTATATGAATTAGTATATTGTAAACATGACTTATTCCCTATAGAGTTCCATATTAAGACTTTTAGAACTATAGTAGAACTAGGGATTGACTTAATAAAAGCACAACAACAGAGGATATTGTAGATGAAACAATTGGACAAGATTAGAAAAATTGGCATGAAAAACTGATTAAGATGAAACAATTTTAGCTTGGTGTTTAGGCACTTCTCTTTGACTCAAAATTGAAAAAAATTAAATGGAAACTAACCACTCAATGGATGGGTCCTTACAAAAATAGACATTATCTTTGAAAATGTGTCACTTCATATTAAAACCATTGATGAAAATTAGACTTCTTTTCTAGTGAATGACCATAGACTAAAATTGTATCATAAGCCCATGTCAAAAGCAACATTCATTTCAAGCATGATGCAATATAATTAGATGGAAGTGGTAATTAAGGAAGTTAATTTACGATCTCTAACCCTCCCGTTTTTAATATTTGATAATGATATGAATAAAACTAATAAAAACATTAAAAATCCATAAAAATGAAAAAAACATAAAAACACAAATTTGCTTTTAACTAATAAAATTGAGCTTTTTCTGTTCCTTCTAGTCCTCAATAAACCATGAGAAGAATGTCCACTGATTGTAGGTTTATCTCTTTATTTGACCTAAGTGGAATACCTACAGAAAATGAATTGTGACAATATTACTATTAAATCTTTATCATGCTCGATGACCAACCACGACAAAGATATCCCTTGGAGTTTTCTTAAGAATTTTCAGACTCTATACAAATTAATATCAATGAGCATTAACTGGCCCATGCTTGTGAAAAATACATGGAGCAATTATCACTTATTAGTCTTTTGCTGATGAGGTTACAATTTCATTTTAAATAAAGTTTATGGATTAATGAATAATTCATCAAAAGCCTTCCATCCAACAATCTTAACCCATAAACACTGGCACATCATCCCGGTTTCAATATTATAGTTATTTTATGCCTTGAGGTCTGTATGCCTCAATGAAATATCATCTCGCTAAAGATAATGGGATGCATTAATGCCTCATGACTGGTGGATCCTATAGGGGGTTTGACATCAGCACATCTATTCATACCTGTTAGGATGCAGTAGGGTACCTTGAGCACCATTTACATCAATTATGATGATCTTCGCATTGGTTAACTACATTCATTACTCGTTGGTAATCCAACGAGTCCCCTGCACATTTGACATTATCTCATTTTTTCATGTGCAAGGGAACTACACCAAGAATGGGACAATACGAAGACTTCAGAGATCCTACAACAAAACTGAAAAACTGAATGTTTGTTAGAATATAAATTAGCATTAGGGCATATCAGTATAGACGTATAGTCTATATCACAGTGCCATCGTTAAAAGAAATGGTGGCAGGAACAGGGTTGGAATCAACAAAGAGATATCAATAATTTTCTTCAAATCCACATAACAGTGCTCCTCTCAGGAACAAGATTGAACAATATGAAATGCTCAAATACCAATTGAAAACAAAACATACAACGAGGAAGATAGAAAACAATGACACACTTGTCTTCATTGTTGATGTCTGGGTAGACAAAAAGCAATCGTTCGAGTAAGATAGCACCGGGTAAACCAGAATCAAGAGACTACTGGAACACTTCCTACCGATAGCATTGTATTATATTTTCCATCACTGTCATACTATAGGAATGCCACCTTCCAATAGCATGGATCATATTTGCATAACTATGGGCTACTGAAGTACCTCTTTTTAGTAGTGCGCTTCATTGCAAATCACAGAAAGATGCTACCGAAATAATATTGGTTTCATGACCAAGAACTGTTCAAATAATATTAAAGACATCAGATTCAGGTAAGATACACAATTTTGTTAAATCCAACCTATTGAATGAAAAAATTCTCTTGATTGGTGATCATTGAACATTGCATGACAATATGGAGAAGCGATCAACCTCTGAAAAGATGTACGCTTCCACATTTTGAAATGAGGTGTAAAAGGACGAGTTACATCAATGATGAAGAAAACACATCGTCACGTTTGGATATACACCTCAATATTAAGCTATCATGACATTCCCATATAAAATTCAAGCACGTATTCATGACACACTAAGTTTAAGTCAACAAGGAGTGACATCATCATCAAATGTTGATTCAGATCCAGTGGGAACAACATCACCCCTCACTGTACAGAGATATTACAAAGCAGTATGGAATTCAAACTCCGGTATCCTTAGTCTTAAAAGACAATGGTAAATTCAAGTGTTGACTACTGGAGTGGTGTGATATAGAAAGGCCATCATTTTTTAGTCATGTGCCACAAGCCTCTGAATCTACAACTCTGTACCAGGTAAATTATGGTAAGGCTATCTCTTATTTTTGGAAATTATTGATAAACGTGAATAATATCATTTATAGTAATGGCAATTTAGCTCATCGATCCATCCCTATACGGTAACCATTGTACCACTACCCTACCCAATCAAGTTTGATCTTGCTTGAAATTATGATTCTAGATGCATATATGCTTTATCAGTAAGTGATTTGGATCATTGTAAGGATCAAAATCACTTAATTTTACGCCCTATCAAATTAAGAGAGGTTAGAAAAATGACACCTTTCTCTTACCTTACATCCTACAGAGTGCAGATCCTATGAGAATTTGAGTTGATTAATCCCTGCAGGTTGCAAATATGTGAGACACACACACAAAAAAAGAGCGAGTTCGATGGTGTCTAGAATTGACTCAGTGGGTGCAATTTTTTGTATAATTACCATACCTATAAAGATCATTTCAGGGAGGCTAGATGGATCTCGTTTTCTAAAAGGATCCATGGTTACAATTTCAAGGTGACGAAGGTGTTCATATAGGTGTTTGATGGTCGTATATCACAACTGGGATAGTTAACATTAATAGTGACTGAGGACTCTATCTCCCAATGCACGAGGCTTCCACAGGAGGGTGAGTAATGGTTTAAGGGAACACCAGTGAAGGACTGCGATTATAATCAATTCCTATTTTCCAAGTATGAAAACCTTAACTACATTAAAGGTATCCCTCATGTCTCGGTGTTAAATGAATGGAGAGAGATTCTATATGCAGTACAGAAGTACTTTACTTATGAAGGTAGGTACATAATCACATTTCAGTATCACCTTTGGTTCCTTCTGCATTTTAATGGAACTGAGAATTCTATAAAAAATGAAAACCCATGTTTAATTACACCCCCAAAATATAGAAACTAGCTTGTTTCACCATGGTCTCATTAGGATGCCAAAAGAGGAAGAGTTTAAGAAAAGGGGTCAAACATAGAGGCATTTCCTCCTATGGGGAAGCTTTAAAAAGGAGACTTTTGAGCTGCCTCCCTCTGAGAAAGAAACTGTTCCTTCACAATGTGCTGGAAGGTCCCAAAAAAGAGGAAATGAGTTGAAGGAGAACGTACTTATGTTAAAGTTATGTAAGTTGTTGAACAAGATCCCTCTCCAAGGTTTGTCACGAATTCATCAGGATAACAAACAAAAGAAGTTGAAACCTCCAAGGATAGAAAATCTTATGACAAGAAGGGTGAATTTCAAATTATAGATGAGGTTGCAGTAGAAGTGGATATTTTTGCTTCTGATCAAAGAGAAGTTATTGATGTTGGAAATTGAATTTAGGACACCAATCCAGTCACTCAACCTATTACACAAGAAAAATTGAACTCAAAATATAAGAAGGGGTCTAATATCAATAATGCAGAAGAAATAAAATACATTGCACAACCCATTCCTTAAAAGGAGATGGATTTGAGTCTCATGAAGTAGGTTAAGATGTTGTATAAGGATAAAAGGTAGAAGAACCATGAGACTCATCGAGGAAATGGAATTCAACACCTAGGGGAAAATATGAAGCTTATGTTCTCATAGAGAAAGAGAGGGTAGTTCTCAAGAGCTCATCAATTAAACTCTCTTCTGGCATGAATCAAAATCCAAAATAAAACGAAGGGAGTTGACAAGGGAATAAGGAACTCTCAGAGAGATATATCAATGACTCCACCTTCCAAAGGGAAGCTTTTGTTGAGATCATAGGTGTATACATAAAAATAGGGGGTGTCAAGCAGAAGACTTCTACTAGGGGTAAGGAATCTAAGGAAAGGAAAAGTGAAGTAAAGGAGCAATTAGGGAAACCAGAGGTGATAGTGAGAGTCGGTATGAGTTGGGTGTGATCATTATTTCGGCAAAAGGACCAGGAGCCTGATGAAGAGGAGGAAGTAATGGTCATAAGAAGTTCAGCCCCATATCAAGAAAAGAAGCATAAATTCAAAAAAGAGTCCAAATAGCAGGAGAAGATATCATAATTGGCTTCCACAGTTGGTAAGGATAAATTTTTTGAATCTTTGAATGATTGTATTTATGAATTACCTTCTTTTGAAGAAACTAAGTTAGAGGAACCTCTTTCACAATATACTGTTAAAAAGTCTGTGAACCCATGAAATAACTGCAACACAATGAAGATTTGGGTTATGAGCATATTATGGAGACAAAAATTGAAAAATAAGGGATTGAAATTTCTGAACCCATAGAAGGCTCAGTCCCTAAATCACCTACAAGAGAAGAGGATAGGGTCTTTGAGCCTATGCCTAATGTGGTGCTTAAATTGTATGAAGAGTAGAATAAAAGGATTGAACCCGAAGGGCATATGGAAATAAATATACTCAATTTACCTTATTCTAGATCAAAGAAAAAGGAACCAATATTGGAATAGGAGACATCTGCAAAAGCCCTTGGGAAATTTAGAAGAAAAAGGGGTGCAAGAAGATGAGGAAGCTCAAAAGGAAATTAAAGGAGTATAGGGTGTTGGACGCCTATATGAAAAGGGAAAATGAGACTCTTAAAGTGAATTTTAAGGAGAAGGATACAAAGTATGAACTCGTATCTAGAAAATATAGGAAATGATATCATTAGAGGGAGGCCTTGAGAAACTACAACATGATACTCATGATCAAACTAATGCAAAAGAAGACTTAGATAGTACAACACCACTTCATCGTTTTTGATCTTTTAACTAGGGATGCAGAGGTTGCAAGGGAACAAGAATCCCAAAGAGAAGTTACAGTGGGACATGCTGCATGAGGGAATGCAAAGGATCATGCAAGGGGGCAATGTTGGGATTCATTTTTTTTTTGTATCAATTTTTGCAATTATGTTGGCTATCCTTTTGTACTTGACACCTTCCATTTTTTTGCCTTTTGTTCCCTATTTCTATGTTTTTCCTTAAATTACATGGTCCTATCATCACCTCATCTATCCAAGGTAATTATGCTTAATTACATATAATTTAACATAATTTATTACTTATTTTGAAATATGGGGTGGTTAGCTTGATTATTCACTATAGGATTGCAAGCTATCAGAATTGGGATGTCCTTTCATCTAGACATGCTATCTTTCAACAATGTGTATTACCAGAATTGTAGGAATGATGCATGCAACAGTTCATCCAATTCTGGATGGATTCCAAGCATGAGTAAAATATGAGATTTGTTTCCTAAGTGCACCTTAAATCTCGCATCAAGATATTCCATGCTTCTGCTGATTGGACTTGTGATTAATAACCAATGGATTCATATGTAATTTGGATTTCATGACGTGATTCC